>JAFBJS010013822.1:8586-41709 GCA_016785265.1 Paraplagusia blochii
GTTGATAGCTGACTATGGACTATTGATTACTTTCTACTGACTATGGACTACTGACTACTGACAGCTGTCTCCTGTATGCTCACTGCTGACTACTGACTGCTGGCTATGACAACTGACTACTGACAACTGTCTCCTGACAGCTAACTGCTGACTACTGAGAGCTCACTGCTGACTACTGACTGCTGACTATGACAACTGACTGCTGACTACAGACTGCTCAGTAATGACAGCTGACTGCTGACTTCTCACCGCTGACTGCCGACTAATGAAAAATAATGACTACTGATAGCTGGCTATGGACTATTGATTGCTGTCTACGGACTGCTGGCTGCTGGCTACTGAAGGCTCCCTGCTGACTAATGACTGCTGACTGCCGACTACTGTGTACTGACGTCTGACCAGTCAATTAGACCAGCATCTACCTCCACTGAAGCTCCATATGGTCCTCTGACGATGCCTTCCCTGACATGTTCATCTTGGCAGTGTATTAATGTTTGCGGGGGGTGTAAGTTGGAGGAAAGAGAGTTTCAGGGAAGAGTTGGCCGCGAACACTATGAATCACTCTCCAAGTATGTCTCCACTTTTACACAAGTCCATATGTTCACCAATTACAGGGAGGGGAGAGGAGGAGGGAGCAGTGGCTGGACCCCTCATTGCGTCACGTGAACAGATCCATCTGAACACTTTTTTTTGTTCTCTCCCTGCCTGACAGACACCACGGAGGGCTATGAGGCCCGTCTGTCCTTCTCCTGTCCTGTGAGGGGGCGCTACTGTCTTTATGCCAAGTCCAGCTTCAGACTGACCAGTCAGCAGCCTCACCTGTGGATCCACTTGATGCTGCTGCACCTGCAGGTGATCGCTTTCCCTCCACTGACCCCTGCCCCAGTCAGAGTCAGCAGAACTGTGTCAGAGTCAAAAGAATGAGACACTGTGCCACCGTCATGACCATGTCTCCTACTGTCCCAGAGTGTCTCCAGCGTCCCTCTGTCCAGCAGTGATCCCCGTGTCCAACGACTGTCTTCACTCTGGGAGAAGAGTCCCCTGAGGGGGGGTCACAGCTTTCTCCTGGCTGTGACTCAGCTCAGCACGCCTCACAGGAAGGTACTGTCAGAGTGTGTGAAGTCATTGTTAGTGTATCAAGAGGAAGTGGACGCAGTCACAGTCCAGCTTCAACACCCTGTCACTGTGTTAGTGTGTGTGTGTGTGTGTGTGTGTGTGTGTTAGCGCGTGTTCTTCTTCACTGGCCTATTTCATCACCTCTGTTATTGTAAGCGCTGATATGTGGGCGTGGCCTCGGCCATGTGACCACAGGAACTGAATGTACAAACAAACACACATTGACAAAAACATCAGAAAGGGTCAAGAGAAATACAGAGGACCACCTGAACTGGTCCCCTGAACTCAGGTCAATTAAGTTCTGGTCAGATGAACAATGGTGGTTTGACCTCTGATTACCTGACAACTGGTCACTATAGCTCTGGTCACCTAAACACTGGTAAACTAACCACTGGTTACCTGACCACCAGTCAACTGACCACTTGTCACTCAAACACTGGTTACCTAAACTGTGGTCACCTGAACTGAACTGAAAAAAGGGGAAGTGAGTCGTGAGATGAGAGATGGTTTAGGGAGACAAGAAGAGGGAAGATGTGGAGGCTGAGAAGAAGCTGAAGATGAGGATCACCTGACATTTGTTGCCCAGATGAACAGCTTGAGTTTGTTCAACTGTGTCTGGGATTAAGTTCCGTCAAGAAAAAAAAATAAATTAAAGGCTGACGTTCAACTGAAACATTCCAGAAAACATTCTGCAAAGAACTTTATGATAGAAATGAAATAAATAGAGCGTTCCTTTAGGCTCCCCCACCTACTCTGAAACACTCCCACTTCTCATCCACTCACTGTTTGCCCTTCCTAGGAACCTCCTCTTCCCTGAACCCCCCACATTGTTTTTCCTACCGCCTGGAAAATTCTGAAATTCCTGTACCTTGAGTTTCTCTCCTCCAGACCCTGTCAAAGATGGTCTGAAAGAAAATAAAGGTTATTTTTTTCTGTTCATCTGATAATGATCTGATGTTGAACTGATGAACTATTGACAACAGATTGACTACTGTCATTGCCAGGTTGCCTGCAGGGGGAGCCGGAGAAGCTGTTTCTGTTACATCTTGTTCAAATTATAATCTAAAAAAAAATACACGGATGGAGGAAGTTAAAGAAGGAATGGGGTGGTAGGCCGAGGGGCAGGCGGGGGTTACTTGAGGATAGACAGATTACAAGCAGACCAACATAATCCAGCCTTTTTTCCATGACTCTTTACTGATGCATCAGATGATCAATCTGTCACAATCCAGTGTTTGAGTCAAAGATATCCTAAAAGATCTCCTACTGGACCTCCAAGGCTACATTGCTTCAAGGCTTAGGGGCATCGGGGCATTAATGCTTCAAGGCATCATAGCTGCATGGCTTCAAGTCTTCCAGGCTTCAAGGATTCAGGTTTTAAGCTGTAGCAGCTTCAGGTTCCATGGCGTTAAGGCTTCACAGATAAGATTCAAAGCATCACGATTTTCAAGGCTTTAGGTCAAGGCTTTAGGTCTGAAGGTTTCCACCAGACCGGATAGTTCCAAACAATCAGAAACAGAATCAGAATGCCTTTATTATCATTGTACTAGCAATACAACAAAATTGGGTCACAGTTTGAACATAATAAAAAAAGAAGCACAGAATAAGTGGCATAGAGCTAGGTTTAAAATATATAATGGTATATATATATTTATATATATATATATATATATATATATATACACATATATACAAAGAAATATAAAAAGGACTTCGGGTTTAAGGTCTGAGGGTCTCCACTTTAATGTTATCAGGTCTTGCAGATCCTGTAGTCCAAAGGTCCTCAAGACCAGGTCTTTAGTCTGATTTATACTACAGAGAGTCTAAGAATGTTGTTTGTTTACTCATGTAGGAATGGTCTAGAACCATATTTGGACCGGTCCGGTCAGTCCCGTTTTCAACGGTGACAACAGACAAAACCTTTCACCTGTACCTTTAGAATTGAAACAACACTAATCTTTAGAGACAATTGACTGTGGGTCCAGAGGATGAAGGACCCACAACGATGCCCTGCGGTGAATAATGGAGTGACTTCATGTGTCTCTCTGTCTGGTTCAGGACCTGGACTGTCTGCATGTCCAGCTGGATGAGGAGCGGTTCTTTGATCTGTTTGGATACAGTGAACAACAGGGGGCGTGGTTGTGTTTCATGTGTAACAACCCAGAGAAGGCCACAGGTACACACGTACACACACACTCAGACACACATTTCCTCTTAGACCATTTCTGTTACATGATAAGTTTGCCACTGTTTAGTGAATGTCCTTGTTGTTCCTTGGTTCTTGATCCTTCCTCCTTGGTTCATGGTTTAATTTTGTGAGTCTTAATCCTTGGTTCTTGATTGAGGTTCCTAGTTTCTTGGTTCTCGATCTTTACTTCTTGGTTCTTAGTCATAGGTTCTTGGATCTTAGTCTTTAGTCCCTAGTTCTTAGGTCTCATTTATTAGTTTTGAGTCCTTGATTCTTAGTTGTTCCTCGGTTCTTTTACGCAATTTCTTGGTTCTTGGTCTTTAGTTCTTGGTTCTTGATCTTTGCTCCCTGGGTCTTGGTCTCTGACCCTTGGTCCTTTTAGTTTCTTTTTGAGGTTTTTAAGTCTTTGGTCTTTAGATCTTGGGCTACATTTCTCTGTCCTTGGTTCTTTGTTCTCAATTCTTGGGCCTAATTTCTGGGTTTTTTTTGGCGTGATTCTTGGTTGTTGTTCCTTGTTTCTTGGGTGTCATTTCTTGGTCCTTGGTTCTTAGTTCTTGATTTCTAGTCTCTGCTCTCACAAAAATATCCAGAGCAGGACTTTCATGCAACATCTTCTTTCAGAAATGGTTTCTCTGGGGATTGATGGGAAACGTTGACAAACGTTCTGTTGGATGGTTCCAATCAATGTGATACAGAGGAACGTTCTATTTACCCACTAGTCTTCAGGGACCTCTGGCCATGAGCCAGTATTATTCATCAGCTGCCAATATTTATTGTTGTGTCTCTGAGACACAACAGTAACAACTGCTGCAGACACTCAGTGAACAAATGGGAAAAGTCACACAAAAAAGTGCACCAACAAATAGACGACACAGAGACCCAGGTCTCCAACTTGGTTGATGGATGCAGGAAATGGTTTCTGAACTGACCACTACCCGTCTTGGTTGCTTCTCCCTGTCACAAAAAAAATGACAAAATGTGTGGTGACAGGTGAAGCATGGACAGTAAGTTAGTCCTGATTTTAAATCAGGGCGAGAGTGTTTGGCATGTGGAAACACTGCCTCTGGAGCCTGGTTTTCCGGACACTCTCTGCAGCTTCTGTTATTGATGAAGGCTTTGAGCAGGTCTGCAGAGGTTGGGTTGGGGAATACATAGTGGTTTCAGAGATAGTTATTGGCAGTACAGTTCCATGCTGTTTACTGGTTTTGGTCTTTACTGCAGCAGCAGGTTGTTCTTACCTTACAGCCACCGGCAGACATCTGCTTGACCAGGACGGAAACAGTGAACGATACGCAGTTAATATTTACAGTCTGCATGTGTGTGTACTCTGTGTTTTTTCATGTGTATCTGGTGGTAGCTGTGCCAGTTCACAACAGAGCTGAGTGGGATTAGAGGGACAAAAGAATAGAAACATGTCTGTCAAGATTCTCCTTCATCCAAGTCATGATATACAAAACGTTAAGAACAACTAGAGTTTCCTAGGACATCAACCAGAAATAAACTCCAACAAGTCCAGTTACTGACAACTAAACCTTTAGGATCAATAGATGGATGGGAGGATGAGTTCTTGGGAAAGATTTCACTATCACCGTTGTCTCATTTAATTCTGAATCAAATACTGAAGTAGGTAATTCGGGATCTATCCCGTATTAACTAATCCGCATTCGGTTTACTTTGCATTCACATTCAGTTTAATTTGGTATTCGCTGCACATTCGATACCCACTTTGCATTCACACACAATAAGGGAGCGTATGCACATTAGTCTAACCATGGTTCGGTTTCAATTTGATCACGTGGTTATATAACGATATCTCGTTAATATGCGGTTTTATTCAACATGAATTCTGTCAACAAACAACACGTGCAATTTTGAGGAATAAATGGTGCAGGTTAAAGAAAGATCAAGGCGACGAATGAAAGCGATGAGAAGGAGACACAAAGAACGAATGAAGAAGATAAGGAGAGAAAATATGAGGAAGTCCTCCTGTTCCTAATAATGCAGCAACATTTAGCAGTTGAGAAGGAGATGAGCCGCTCTCCTAGCATTTTACGAGCTCGTTAAACTAATACGGGTGTTGTGTTCACACACGCTGGGAGCGACAACCGTTTTACTTTTTATTGCTTTACACCCGTTTTAGTTAATTCGGTATCGAAAACCCCGACTAGAGGTGGATTAGGTAATGCGCATTAGTTAAGGAGCGAATGTGTGTTAGTTTGTAATGTGAACGTAAACGTGGAGCGAAACTGGTTTCATGTCGCTGCAAATACCGAATTAAGTGCCAGTGTGAAAATGGCATATATTTTATTCTCCATAGTTTTGACCTCCCACCAGAACCACTTCTCTCCAGTGAGACTTTTAACTTTGCTCCAGATCCAGGTCCAGGTCTTCAGTGGTTTAATAAATATGTTGTGTACATGATGGTTTTTTTTGGAGTAAATGAAGTTCCTGATGCCTCTGGTGAAGCTGGTCCATCCGGACCAGGTCTCCTTGTTACTGTGACACCAGTGACTCATGGCAGTGCACCAGGTCCAGGGACTTCAGACCTGAGCTAATGTATCATATTCAGGCTGACCCACTTTTACATCCACTGGGGGGGTGACAGCAGTGGCTCATATGGATTTCCATATGCGCTCGGACCAGCGACGTTTGACTCCGAACTTTAATCAAAATCTTGCTGAGTTGGCATGAGTTGCTCACTGTGATTATGTTAAAACTGCAAACATGTGCAAAGGTTGGTGTGTGTGTGTGTGTGTGTGTGTGTGTGTTTGTGGGTTGAAGTGTTTCCATTCTTAAGGCAGTGACTGCTTTGACGTTACTTTATGAGATGTTACTGACTTTTACTACAGGAATGTCTTTGAAGAGAGTGGTAATGAGCAGAGACGCGTGTGTGTCTGTGCGTGCGTGTGTGTGTGTGTGTGTGTGTGCGATGTACGTGTGTAGATGCCAAAATAACGCACACGTGTGATGCGTCTTCTGCGTTTCTGGCCAAAGAATTTTGTCAACAATGAACTGTCCTCTATGACAGGCCAAGAAAGGACAGCAGGGAATTGAAACTCTAAACTTCTGATGTATAATATACAAACTGACTTCACATCTTCATTAACTCCTGTCTGAGACACACACCCAACTCCCCACACCAGTCGGTCAAGGCTCTTCATCATTTTACTGTAAACAGTAGTGGAGTAGAGTCGTCCCTCACCACAGAGATACGTTCATCACAGTGAGTTCAATCAACTCTTGTTGGAGTTCAGGGAGACTTTATGAGTTGTCACAGTATCAAGTGATGGTTTGTGGGGTAGTTGGGGTCTCAGAGAAAGTTAATGACAGTAGTGGTCCATGCTGTTAACTGGCTGTGGTATTTACAGTTTTTATGTATTTATTCCCTGACTGGTGTTCTATTTTCTTCAAGTTCTCTCCACTTACTCCACTCCACTACTCTGACCTCCATGTCCTTGCACACTACCTCCATCAATCCCTTTTTTGTCCTCCCTCCTTTTCTCCTACCTGCATGGTTGCTCCATCTCTAGGATTATTCTTCCCCCAATGCATCCAAAGTCTCTCCTCTGAACATGTCCAAACCATCTCAATCTGGCTTCTCTAGATTTTTCTTTAATCCTTCCTGTCTGTGTTGTCCCTCTGCTGAGATAACCTCATCACCTTTAAATCTGCCACCTTCAGTTCCTGTCTTCTACCTATTCCTAGTGTCTCTAATCCATCCGTCATGGATGGTCTCACAACTGTCCTGTAAATCTTTCCCTTCACTTTAGCTGACTCTCTTCTATCACTGATCACATATCACTGACTGTTTTCACTACAGCTGTTCCATCCTGCCTCTGCTTTACATTTTAAATCTCTTCCACTGTTCTGTTTTTCTGTATTTGGGGGTCCTCCTACAGTGGATTGGCTGGACAAAGACAAATTATTTTTAATTATATTTATCTGTCAAATATTTGAGACGTTCTGCAGGTTCAGGCTCGTCAAAACCTTCTTTCCCGGGACACAGGTTCAAGTCAGAGAACTGGTTTCTGCTGCTGTCGGGGACCAGAATGGATGATGTGAATGACTATGGGGTGTGTGAAGGGGTAGAAGTGAAGGTGATAAACCTGTAACAAACTCATCTGCACCACAGTTTCACAATGATCCTGGAAAAAATGACGCTGTTTCTTTAGTGACCAAAGGTTTACAGATTAGCATTGATGTTTAGATGGCATCACCTGGTACCCTGAGGGTCTACTTGGTAAACCTACTGAGGGTTTACTAAGGTAGTTATGCAACTTTATGAAGAGCGACGCCGTAACCAACAACTAATGTCTGACTCAGCGTGTGTGTGTGTGTGTGTGCTAGGTGACGTGTTGTGAACTTCAGCTCTGGCCTCGGGCTGACAACAAATCCATGGATCACTTTCCAGGTGTCTCCTTCTGAGAGCAAGGCGTGAAGATTTATGTAACAGACAAGTTTACTTCTGCAGCCAAAAACATATTTTGCAATGACCAAGACGTGCCGACCAGCAGGAGATGGTGACTCAGTGGGTCACATGGTTTACAACCCGTGCGTGAAACAGTACAAGTGTAAATCCAAGTTAGCTTAGCTGGGTCACAGTCACGGAGGAACTCTTTGATTTAGTTTAAACGTGGACTGAATTCACCCTGTTCACACTGACTGTTAATCCAGAATCCACTCTGATTTACTGTTGTATTCATGTTTACGTTGTTCGCAAATCTCTACCTCTTTCCTCAACCGAGCCTCAACTACTCTTTCCCAAATCTTCATGGTATGGCTCATCAACTTTATCCCTCTGTAATTGCTACAACTCTTCACACCACCCTTCTTGTAAATTGGCACAAGAACACTTTTCCTCCACTCATCAGGCATCTTGTTGGTCTCTAAAATTCTATTGATGAGCCGAGAAAACTTACTGCTTCTTCCTCTTAAGCTCTTCCATACCTCCACTGGTATGGAAGTGTCATCTTCAGAGCTTTTCTAACTTCATCCTTTCTAATCTGATCTACCTTTTCCCTGTTGGGAACAGGCTCCTCATTCCTACGCTCCCTATAATTTTCCTTATTCAACAACAACTCCTCAAAGTACTCCCTCCATCTTCCCAGCACACGTTCCTCACAGGTGATGACATTTCTATCTCTGTCCTTAATTAATCTCACCTGCTGCACATCCTTCCCAGATTGGTTTCTCTGCCTTGCCAATCAGTATAACTCTTTCTCCTTCCTTCGTGTCTAACCTCTCGTACAACTCCTCGTATGCCTTTTGTTTGGACTTGGCCACTTCTTTTCCTCCCTTAACCTCTCTCTGTACTCCTGTCTATCCTCTGTCCTGTCACTATCCCATCTCTTCCTTGCTAATCTCTTCCTCTGGACACTCTCCTGGACCTCATCATTCCACCACCAGGTCTCTTTGTCCTCCTCTCTCTGTCCAGAGGATGCATCTAGCACCTAGCTGTCTCCCTAATAACTCTACCACTTTAAAGTCACGGTATCTCCCTCAGATTATTTCTTCTACAGAGAATGTAATCTACCTGAGTGGACCTGCCTCCACTCTTGTATGTCACCCTGTGTTCCTCTCTCTCTTGGAAATAGGCGTTTACCACGGCCATTTCCATTCTCTTTGCGAAATCCACCACTGCCTGTCCTTCCAAATTTCTATCCCTAACTCCAAACCGATCACTTCTTCATCTCCTCTGTTCCCTTCTCCTACATGGCCATTGAAATCTGCTCCAAACACTACTCTCTCTCCTGGGTATTCACTCTACAACCAAATCCAGCTCATCCCAAAACTTCTCCTTCTCTGCTAACTCACAGCCTAACTGTGGAGCATAACCACTGACAACATTCAACATCGCTGCTTCTATTTCTACCTTCACACACATCAACCTGTCTGACACTCATTTCACATCCACCACATTTCTAGCATACTTTTCCCCGATGATGACCTCTACTCCATTTCTCTTCCTCCTCCAATATTTCTAGCCCTGCTGCCCTTCCACCTGGTCTCCTGTACACACAACACATCCACTCTTCTTCTCTCCATCATGTCAGCTAGCTCCCTACCCTTCCCTGTCATTCTCTACATTCAGGGCTCCCACCTTCAGACCACCACTTCTAACCTTCCCCTTTTCCCTTTTCGGTCTTAATTAATTTCCCTCTTCTTCTTTGTCTTCGACCAACAGTAGTCCAATTTAAAACAGTTCCCTGTTTGTTAACAGCACTGTATCAAGTTAGAACAAGTACTAACCCGAAGAAACCAACTGGATGGCTGTTTACTAGTTACTGTTTACTACTGGTGTGCCATGCTGCATGTGTTGACCAGATTAAGTTAATACAGTCCTATATCAGCAATACAACACTTTGCAATGATTAAGGTGGTGGTTTTATTCAATTGGCAAGTCTCAAATCATTTTCTTTTTTCATATTTTTCAAGTATCTTCTGTGATCAAGTATCTTCTGTGATCAGGTAAGGGATACACTTATCCTTTACCTGATCACAAATCACATTGTACCACACTGTACCATCCTGTCAGTCCACTGAAAGCCAATCACGCTTCGATCTTCATCGGGCGATGAACCCTGGAGTTTTACACCAAGTTTTTCATGTTCCTTTTTAATTATAAATATCCATCCATCTTCGTCCGCTTATCCGGAGCCGGGCTGCAGGGGCAACATTCAGAGGTGGGATACCCAGACTTCCCTCTCCCCAGACACTTCCTCCAGCTCATCTGGAAGGATCCCAAGGCGTTCCCAGGCCAGCCGGGCAACATAGTCGCTCCAGCGTGTCCTAGGTCCTAAGTAAAGGGAAAATTATTAAATAGTTGAAGGTGAATCAGAGTGCACCCCACTCTAAGGAGAAAGCTCATTTTGGCCATTTGTGTCTGGGATTGTGTTCTCTTGGTCCAGACCCCAAAGTTCATGACCAGAGGTGAAGGTATTGATAGTAGATTGACTGGTGGATTTAGAGCTTCGTCTTTCTGTTTAGCTCTTTTTTCACCAGAATTAAATAATACAGCAACCGCATTTCTATGGCCAATGCACTGGTTGGAGAGCTCCCTTAGAGAAAGGGTTAGGAGCTCTGTCACCTAGGAAGAGCTTGAAGAAGAGTCACTGCTCCTCCACATCCTGAATGCCTCCCTTGGGAGGTGCTGGTCCTGAACCCCTGGGAGGAGACGCAGAGTAAATACCAAGTACACCCTGAAGCGATTATTTTGCCCCCACAACTTGGCACCTGATAAGATGGATGGATGGATGGATAGTTAAAGCCGTACTTAAATGATAGCGATGTCCGATATATCGGTCCACTGATAAATATCGGGCCGATATCAGCATAATTTTTCATATCGGAACATATCGCTAGCAGTTTTTCCACCAATATTAAGAGTCTGATGCTGCCATACCGTGGTCTCGACAAATACGCTGGACTTCCTCATAGGGAACTCAGACAGTTCTACTGACACTTTGACCGGCACGTCGTTAATGATGTAATTTAAAGGGACAACAACAATGATCAATGCTACAGTAAATGACCGTGGTCTGGTGTTTCTTGTGGATAGAAAACTGTAATTCTTAATGACTGCAAGGAGCTGGTCATGTGAAGGTGGGGGGAAGATTTTAACACTTTATCACCAGGCGTTTTTATGCAGTGAAGTAAAGAAAAACAACAATGGACTCACCAGCAGCTGTCTCTCTCTCAAAGACTCACAGTAAAATACGGTAAAAAAACAGACAAGAGAGCAAAATATCTATATACGGTAAAGAACAGAGAAGAACAAAAGAAATCAGACAAAATTCGCTGAGTTCATTGTCTTGGAGAACCAGCCGTTCTCTTCCGTTCAAGATGCTGTTTTTACTAAACGTGTGAAGTTTCTGTAGCTGGGCTACTGTAATGTCAGGACTAATCGTAATTCCAGAAGTATTTCTCGGACATCTGCCAGTGAAACGCCGTTCGGTGTCGTCTCTTATGTCATCAACAAGAAGAGTGGTTTACATTGTGACGATGCTGAAATGTTTTTTCTCTTATTTTACTCTTATATTGCAGCTGTTTCTATCTGTGCCCATTTATATTGGCTATTGTTGTGAGGCTGAATGAACCCAGTTTATAATGTTAATCAATGTTTCTGGAAAGTTATTCTTAACACAAGACATTTCTTGTTTACATCAAATGCTGCACAAAGAATCATAGGACTGTTTCAGACAAAATGGTAAAAAATAAATGTGTCATTTTTCTATAACTAATATTGAGGTAGTTTGTTTATGTTGTACACAGTTATTTATAGAATGCCTTTAATCTGGTATCACACTAATTCAGGGGAAATCAGCTGCCTATACTGGTATTGGTTCATATTGGTATCGGGAATTAAGTGTTTGGGCAATATTGGTAAATGTTATATCGAACATCGCTATTAAATAATTAAAACACACTTTATAATTGAACAGAAAATTTATTAGCAAAACCTGAATGCTTTGGACTGGCAGGCAGTTGAAGAGGCGGGGCAATATCTTGGGACATCTCCTTTGTCCCATGCCAGGGGCTGCAATTTCCAGCCCCTGAAGAAAGCCAAAAAGCTGCTCTCTGTTCACATGGTCACTTGTCACATTTTTGCTGTGTGCCGTGATGTGCATCATAATGTCACAATAATTAATTTAATTACTAGTAATTTAGTATAAATGATGGGGTTGCAGAGTGTTGCCAGGGCTGTACAAGACCCCTGAATATGGAAACCGTCCATTGGTGAAGGGGCAAATTCTGAAAAATGCAATGTGGAAAAATTCTCCCGCCCACTTGTTCTTGGCTTGAGAATACAACCACACTGCGTTTCTCATCTTTTTTCTCATTCCTGTGCCTGTTCCTTGTTTGTTCGTTTTTGTGCGCCTAAGTCACATGACACCTATGACTGAGCAACATCTAAACACAAGGGGGCCGGGGGAAAGTGTGTCTGTTCTACCTTAACAAGAGCAGCGACCTGGCTGTTTTCTCTCTGCCTTAACTATAGCATTGCAAACAAACCTGGAATTTAAAGGATTGGGCTTGTCTTGCTGGTATCGATCTGATACCAACTCATTTTTGATACTGTTAGTAGTTTGATTGATCTACAGTGTGTCTCTGTGTGTGTCTTCAGTGGTCAACCAGGAGGGGCGGCCGCTGATGGAGGGGAAGCTGAAGGAGAAACAAGTTCGCTGGAAGTTTATCAAACGCTGGAAAACTCGCTACTTCACCCTGGCTGGAAACCAGTTGCTGTTCCGGAGAGGGAAATCTGTATGTAGCCTACCATGCAGACCAGTCACATCACGTTACACATACAATCACACTAATTTGTTGTTATGGTTTGGTTCCACCGTCCCTGAGGAGCATGATGTGAGTCCAACTCTGAAACTGGTTTTTGTATAAGGTGACAAGTCCACATCGCAGCAACAAGGTGGAGTCAGATCTGCACCAGAGGGAGCTTTGTGGAAAAAAAAGGTTGCTGGATGTTCTCATAGTTCAGAGCAGACCGTGCAGGGACCAGAGGTTCTCCACACTGATCTTTATATTCATAATATGGTGGAACAAGGGCTGGTCATCGTGTCATGAAAAAGATTTGCTTTGTTAAAAACATGAAGGAAAATTAAAGGCACCAACACCAGGTGAAGAACCAACCTTAAATGTGGATTTTATAACAAATAATTTCCCTTAAACACTGGTGAAACTGGTTCCATATCACCTGACCAACTTACAGCCATCACAAGCTTAGTCCACTCTAGTCCACTAGGGGGCATAGTAAAAGTAATCACATATGTGACTGGTATAAGTCACTGAATAACTGTAAACTCTTTGTTGACCTTGGTAACCCCTTAGATAAAGAAGAGCTGAATCTTTTCATCGTTCCATCACTCAAAGAACTTCCTTTTTCACTCTTTATTCTTTTTCAGCTCTGTGAAAATTTAAGACAAATGACAAACAGATTTTTTTCAGTTTTTAGTTTTTCAGTAAAAAAAATACACAGAGAATTTCATTTGATGACAGATGTGATTCTTCCCTCTTAGTTTCTTCATGTAAAGAATCAAAGAATGACAGTCAGACACAGGGACATACTGGAGTACTCCATCTGTGAAGCTGCTGGATGACCAGGGGACAGACATCATCAGATTTTCTCAATCACAGACCTCCAGGAAGTACTTCAATGTGGCCTCTGAGGGACTCTATTACAACACGCTCTAGAGAAGAGAAATCCACATTAAACGTGTGAATCCACATCAGAACCTCATCTGACTCCTTAATCCAGTCCAGGTCAGGGCTGATGTCAAACTGTCTCAACCCAGACGCTCAGCCCCGTCTTCCACACATGTCTTCTGTTGTTACTGACAACACTGTAGTTACTGACTCACCGTATTTACTGAGTCCCTGCAGTCACTGTAGTTAATGAGTGACTGTGATTACTGACTCACAGCATTTACTGAGTGTATGCAGTTGTCGAGTCACTGTAGTTACTGTGTCACTATTGTTACTGAGTCACTGTAGTTACTTAGTCACTGAAATCACTGATTCACTATTGTTACTGAGTCACCGTTGTTACTTAATCACTGTAATCACTATGTCACTATTGTTACTAAGTCACTGTAGTTACTTAGTCACTGAAATCACTGAGTCACTATTGTTACTGAGTCACTGTAATCACTGAGTAACTGTAGTCACTGAGTCACTGAGTCACTATTGTTACCGAGTCACTGTAATCACTGAGTCACTGTTGTTACTTAGTCACTGTAATCACTGAGTCACTGAGTAACTGTAGTCACTGAGTCACTATTGTTACTTAGTCACTGAAATCACTGAGTCACTATTGTTACTGAGTCACTGTAATCACTGAGTAACTGTAGTCACTGAGTCACTATTGTTACTTAGTCACTGAAATCACTGAGTCACTATTGTTACTGAGTCACTGTAATCACTGAGTCACTGTTGTAACTTAGTCACTGTAATTACATATACACTGTAGCCACTGTATTACATGAGTCACTGTAGGCATTGCATTTACTCAGTCACTTGGTCACAGTATTTTCTGAGTCACTGTAGTCACTGTAGTCAATGAGTCACTGTAGATACTGGGTCAAGGTAGTAACTGAATCACTGTATTTAATGAGTCACTGTAGTTACTGAGTCACTGCAGTCACCTGACTCACCGTATTTACTGAGTCCCTGCAGTCACTGTAGTTAATGAGTGACTGTGATTACTGACTCACAGTATTTACTGAGTGTATGCAGTTGTCGAGTCACTGTAGTTACTGTGTCACTATTGTTACTGAGTCACTGTATTGACTGAGTCACTGAAATCACTGATTCACTATTGTTTCTGAGTCACCGTTGTTACTTATTCACTGTAATAACTATGTCACTATTGTTACTGAGTCACTGTAGTTACTTAGTCACTGAAATCACTGAGTCACTATTGTTACTGAGTCACTGTAATCACTGAGTAACTGTAGTCACTGAATCACTATTGTTACAGAGTCACTGTAATCACTGAGTCACTGTTGTTACTTAGTCACTGAAATCACTGAGTCACTATTGTTACTGAGTCACTGTAATCACTGAGTCACTGTTGTAACTTAGTCACTGTAATTACATATACACTGTAGCCACTGTATTACATGAGTCACTGTAGGCATTGCATTTACTCAGTCACTTGGTCACAGTATTTTCTGAGTCACTGTAGTCACTGTAGTCAATGAGTCACTGTAGATACTGGGTCAAGGTAGTAACTGAATCACTGTATTTAATGAGTCACTGTAGTTACTGAGTCACTGCAGTGACCAAGTCCATGCAGTTACTGAGTCACTGCAGTTACTGTAGTAAATGAGTCACTGTAGTTACTGTAGTCAATGAGTCACTGTAGTTACTGAATCAAGGTAGTTACTGAGTTACTTTAAATTTATTAAGTCACTCTGAGTCACTTAAGCCACTGTATTTCCTGAGTGGCTAGACTCAATTAACTATATTTCCTGAATCATTGTAGTTACTGACTCACCGTAGTTACTAATTCTCTACAGTTCTTGAGTCATTGTAGATTCACTGTAGATACTAAGTCACTGTATTTCCTGAGTCACTACATTTATGGAGTCTATGACTACTGAGTCACTCTAGTTTGTGAATTACTGTAGTAACTGAGTCACTGCAGTTAGTGACTGTCAGACCGGAGCACCTGAAGTCTTGTCTGCCCGATGTTCTCACATCCTTCATGGAGGTTGTGGCCACTTTCTTCCAGTCCTACAGCTTGTTCTTGTTAAGTGATCCCTGGTCACAACCACATCACTGGTCTTGTGGGGTCTAAGAAGGGGTGGTAGAACCAGACCTAATGCAGATAATGAGCAGAGGGAACATTCTAGAGTCACCAACAGATGAATAAAAGAAAAGAATTCTATTCTGTGCTCAGTTGCACCAAGTCTAACAGTTCCTGTTGCAAATGGTTTTTGTTGTGGGCGACAGATTTAAGGGAAGATGCCACCACTCTCTGCTGTGGTGCAGAAATGATGCAGCAACAAGTGGTTTCAACATGGTGGTTCTTCTAACTGTCATCTAGATCAACACATCTCTGGTCTGTGTTGAGGACGCCCCCTATTGCCTTCAGTGCAGTGCTTCTCAAATAGTGGGGTGGCCCTCCTGGGGGCACGATGCGATGCTGAGGAACATGCAGGAACGCTTTTTTTCTGCTGTACTACAATAAAGTGTAATTGCACATCCACTCCAGTAGTTGGCAGTGGCGCTCTCATTGCCCATTCTTAGCAGCGAGATGAACTATATCTCTTTCTTTTTGTTCTCTTTATGTTATCAAGGATACGTTGTTATGTAGAGGTGTAGCTAGAACTATTTTATAGACAAATGCTATTATTTAGAGCTGTGACGGAGAGTGTGTGGTGGGGTGGGGGGCAAATTGTTTTCTTCTTGCTAGTGGGGACGTAACAAAAAATAATGGAGAGGCACTGGATTGGTGAGTATAACTGTAAATATCTCTATCACTTCCACAGAAGGACGAGATGGATGACTTACCCATAGAGCTGAGCAAAGTGCAAAGTGTCAAGGTGAGGACACCAGCACATACCACCGGTACTGGACTAGTACCAGAGAACAAAAGGACAGAATCTACTTCTGTCTGCCGTCTTCTTTGACACGCTCACTAAGAATGTTCTCCATTTCCTACAGGTTGTGGCAAAAAAGCGCCGGGATCGAGGTCTGCCACGGGCATTTGAGATTTTCACCGATGATAAGACGTACATGCTGAAGGCCCAAGATGAGAAACATGCAGAAGAATGGTTGCAATGTATAAACGTTGCTGTGGCTCAAGCCAGAGAGAGAGAGAACAGAGAAGCTACCACCTACCTGTGAGACGGACACAACACATTTTCAATGACGGGGCAGGTATTGCTGGGGTCATCATGAGCTCACAACCCGAACAGATTAGAAACTGCACCACTGCCACAGCGCTAACCAGACCACAACAATAGGAAGTCACCACAGAAACTCACTTATTCGCTGCTTACTGGAACAAATCTTAATGAAATCAACTGTGGGCACAGATCCTTGATGATGTCACAGATCCTCCGTGGTGATCCTGCATGGTGTCACACATCCTCTATGACACCATAGATCCTCTATGATGTTAAAGGTGCTGCATGACATCACAGATCTCCAATGATGTCATAATCCATAACATCCTCCATGAAGTCACAGATCATCAATGAAGTCAAAGATCCTCCGTGATGTCACATATCTTCTATGATGTCACAGATCCTTCATGTTGATCCTGCATGGCATCCCAGATACCCAGTGATGTCATAATCTATAATGTCACAGATCATCAATGAAGTCAAATACCCTTCATGATGTCACAGATCTTCCATGATGTCACAGATCTTCCATGATGTCACAGATCTTCCATGATGTCACAGATCTTCCATGATGTCACATCTGCCACTGACAAATTCGGAATTCAGTTTATTGCAAAAGAAAGAAAAGATTATTTTTGCTGCTGAATTTCAATCACTTCCTTTAGAGCGCCTCTCAGCACCCCCCAGGTTTTCCCTGGACACACATTTCCAGTAAATATCCCTCTCATATTATTTTCTCCTTTGTCTTCGTACAAAAGCTGAGTTTCGCAACAGGACCGTGGAAGAGTGTGTGCAGTGGTCCCGTTGAGGTTCTGTTGAAAGATGGAGGCTATTTTGGGATTTCCCAACAGGAGACGTCTGTAACGACTTAGTCCACGTTCACAGGGAGGCCTGTTCTCAGGAAACAGTGGACTAAATCTGTGGTTTCCTTGTGCCGTTAGTGATACTGCCAGTTTATCCTTCTGTTTTTCTGTTTTTTGTTTCGGCAGACAGTGAAGGCCGTTTCTCAGAAGCAGTCAGAGCAGTGTTGTTCTCAGAGGTCAGAGGTATAAGCTGCTGTTTATTTTGGTCTTTAGAAGAGAAGGAAGTGAACACATCAGACATATTTAACCCCAGAACAGCAGTCACTCCTACAGATTTCTTAATCACCGTCTGCTCCTTAAGAACATACCTCCCCTTCTCTCCTCACCTATAGCAGAGTGGGAAAAGTGTTACTCCCCTATTTTACTCTGCCTCCCCGACACAGATGCCACGACTGTTTCCCGGCCCATAAACTCAGCCAAACAAATGAATGGTCCGACAGTGTCTGATATCTGCTGAGCGCCTGTTCTCACACTCTGTTCTTTTGTTTTGTTTAGTTTGAAAAAAGAATATAGAACCATCCAAAAAAAAGAAAACTGCCAAAACCTCAAGACGACTGTGGTCGTAGTGACAGTTGTTCTCTGTCTGGAAAGCTGGTGATAAATCATGCTGCTGTTATGCTCCATATATTCTGAAGAACAGAAACACATACTTTATATTCACATGTATGGTTACTTTACTCTGACTAAAAGTGGTGGGGTGCCAAATCTAGTGAATGAAGTGTTAGTGTGTGAAGCAATTCCCATTATAATTTGCTGATGAGTGGGTTTTTTTAACTTGTATTTATAACACAGTGATATCAAAGAGAGATATATATGACTATGTGCAAAATGTAGGTGTTATTAACACTTGTATTTAAAAAAAAAATTAAAAAACATTTTCTAACATTGTCCTGTTTAAATGTTACCAGGGATTTTAAGTTTGAAGTTTTTTTTTAATTTCACTTAATTGTCGACTTCTAGTTTGTTTGTTTTTTGTTGTTGCTGTTATTACGATCACATTACCTTTTCATTGTGGTTTTGACTGAAGACAGTAAACAGTAGAGAAGGTCAGATCCATTTCTTCTCATCTCCACTTCTGTCACTGTTAGTTTACCAGTGTTTATCCAGTAGTGCATACAAATAAAGGATGTATTTCACCTCAGTGTTGATCTGACAGTGTTCCCTTTCACTTGTATACTCTTCAAGTCTAACGCTTCAAAAAAAAAAACAACATTTTATACACATTCCTAAACCTGGAGAACTCTAGAACCATTTACCCTGAAATTATACACTATGATTTATTTTAAAATACACCAGTCATTTTTCTCCAACTGTTTTTCAATTTTGCTCAGAGTTGCTAATTTATCTAAAAGGAATATAAAACCTACTTCTAGGGATTTTGGAAACCCGTATTAAATAGATTTAAAAAATATGCCATGTTTCACTGATAAAGACTTCAGGTTCTAATCCACCAGCTGCCAGGTCAGTGGCAACCCGATGCTCAGTGCGATTTTATTATTTGTTTTGTCTGGGTAGCAACAAAATACAGTAGCCAAATATGACCCTGTAGGTTGCCTGGGGTTCTGGTTTTGTACCTTTACCCAGTGTTACTCTACTAGAGCCAAGCTAAAATATTACCTGGTGAAGGCATTAAGTTCTGGTAGGAACCATGTGGAGAACCAGGCGCAGTGTGCTAATCGTATACTTAAGGGGGTAAACCTGAATCAACTTCACGTCACGATGTTCCGAACAACTTCATCTTAAAGAACAATTCAGTCAACAGTTTAAGTGAAAGCCAGCGGTTGGGCCAAATCACATCCTCAGCTCAACAGCACCATCTAGTGCCCAAAAAAGGCCACCCTGTATTTGTTGTGAATCATTCGGAACACGGTGAATAGCACAAATCCTGTCCTAGAACGCTTCATTTAACGTGAGCTGCTGCTCTACAAGTGACGTCAAGGGTTTCCTCTGGAGGACGTATGGCCTCATAGTAATACTACACATACACACAAAAAAAAATTTAAACCTAAGGTATTGACAATTTTTTATTAGATAAAAATTGGACATGTACACGTGCAGACTTTAAACCAGTTTAACAAATACAACTTTAAAAATGATTTTTGGAATCAAGTCTGCAACCCCTGCTGTAAAAAAAAACCCAAAAAACAAAAAAAAACAAACAAAATAACTGAAAGCAGTTTGTTTTTCATAACTGTACAACACCACGTTCACATGCACCTGGTCAAAGAAGGCAAAAGGAACAGAAACTCAGTCCTTAATGTGCAAACATCAAACTTTCCTGAAGAATCACTTTACGTTGTCTTACTGTGAAGTTCGCTTTTATAAATCAAAGCCTTCACATTCAACCTCTGCATATAAATCCAACTTTACACTGTAAATATTTTTTCTCAAGTCAAAATTTTACAAGTAAAAACAGAGAAGACAGGAGACAGACGACAGCCTGGTGTTAATCTGGAGAGAATGTGGATGAATGCGGATGAATGTGGAATGATGCAACACAACATCAACATCGACATGTGACACTGTCCTAACCTTTCAGTTCATTAACCCTTCGGCCAAATGTTATATTCAGGACGGACATTGTTACAGACGTCCAGACAACACTATGGTTTAACAGCATGTGATTTAACGTGATTTCACTTTGGACAATGTCTTCGCAGTGGACATTTTAGGATCCAGTGATCATACAAAGAAAAAATTCATGGAGGTTGACTTATAATTTTCTGAGCAGTTAAATAAAACCCATCCTGTTCTGTTAGTCCTCATATTTGGTTTTCCTTCAGTGATGTAGGGTGACGAAGAAACAAAAACAGGTTTGTCAACAGAGAAACCATCATTAACCAGTTTAACTACAGTGACTCCGACAGCCAGAACCTGTCAGCTGTGATTTAAGTTCCAGTCTCTCAGCGGCGGTGGCGGCTGTGTCCTGAGTGTCCGCTGCTGCTGTGGTGTTTGCTCTTGTGGCTGCGCTCCCTCTCCCTGTCGTAGGACCGTGACCGTTCTCTCCTGTCACCGCGGTGACCACCTCGCTCGTGTTTGTGTTTCTTTGTGGACAGCTCGTAAGAGCCGCGATCTCTTTCTCGTTCCCGTTCCCTCTCCCGCTCTCTGTCCATTTTGACCGGAGTACGAGACCGGGAACGGGTGCGTTTCCTTTTGTGACCAGAACCTCCGCTGTTGCTGTGGCGTCCGATTGTCTTGGAGTCGCTACTGCTGTGGTGACTGCTCTTGGACTTCAGGTGAGGGAGAAGGGGCGAGGGAGGGTGTCGACGAGGAGACAGGCTACGACTGTGAGAGCGGGAACGGGAGCGTGAACTGTAGGTCCCAGAACGACTTCGTCTGCTGTTGTAACTGGGGAATTAAAGAGAAACATTAATTAATCCAAACACTGTCAGCAGCAAACAGTCAAAATCCAACAACAGTAAGGAGCCTTTGCAGCTATGTAGGCAAGTATGTATAAAGCAGAACAGAAAATCTTCTTACTGTCTTCGCTGAGACCTGGATCTCGACCGGGAACGTGTTCTGGAGCGGGAGCGACTTCCACTCCTGCTGGTTCTGCTGATCTTCACTTCTTTTCGCAACCTAGAGGCAATGTTCACAGTCATCTCAAACTAATGAGGTGATACACATTGGCGTCATTCAGAGCTAGCACTGACAACAAGCAAACTACACTGTCGCACACACACGTTTCTTACCCATTATGGGGGCTTTTGTTGACTTGAGTCCGATTATCTGGTTCTTTCTTGACCTGTTTGAGGGTCTGAGGATTGGGGGACTTTTCGTCCACCTTGACCACACTTGGGGAGTTAGGCTTGCTGGCAGGTGAGAAGCCTCCGAGAGTGGACAGCGCAGGCGTACCATCGGGATTTAAACCTTTGGCCTTCAGCTTAGCTTCAGCTAAAAACACCTTTCGACGATCCACCTCCTTCTCCAGCTGTTCATAGTTGGGCTACAAATAAGGAAGCTATTAGTTTAGATACAGACATATGAACTGAAAAGATTTTGTCCAAGATGCTGCTGTACACATTTGAGGTTACTGTAACAAGCGCCTCTCTCTTCTCTCAAATCTGACAGGTGTTTTTAACAGAAGTACCTTCTTCCTGGTGTAGAGCTTCAGGGTGGTGATGCACACTTCTTTGATTTCATCTTCAGTGGTACCAAACAACAGGTACCAATGAGGCCTGTTGGGCAGAGGAATCTGGGAAAAGAAGGCATCAAACATCTCAACACTAACATTTGCTTAACAGACGCCTAATGATAGAAAAAAAAGAGACACTTTTGGCTGAATAACTGTTTCCTCTCACCTGCAGAGCCCTGGCAGAGAGGTATATGCAGGCACAGGCAATGGTCTCAGCTTGGAACCTGACAAACACGTTGGTCCTCAGGCTGTCGTTCATGTAGTTCCTGTGAGGGCACAAAGAACACAGGAACAAAAACATAGCATCATCTCTAAACAGAGGACAGACCTATGATGTAAATAAACAATAGTTAATGGCTACAACTGAAGTTTAGCCCAGTTATCCACTATCAATTGGTTTAAGTTCTAAATCAGAAGTTGACAAATGTATTTTAAAATCTGCTGTGGCAACACAGCACCACCGCTAAGTATTTTATAAAACAATAAACTGAGTGAGATATATCTCAAAAATACTTTGGGAACTGTAACTTTGTCCATTTCTCTCTGGGGCATCCATGCGTGTGGACTGTTATGTCACAGACAAAGCATGAGGACAGTGAAGACCTGCCATTTCACAACATGACCCTGGAGTTATGAGATGTGGACCTAATGACGGTCAAGACAATGACCGTTGTCTTGTAGAGTGAGGCATGCATGGACATGTGAACATTCACCTTTAATGCAGCCCACAACTGAAGACTGGTCACCAGAGCCATTACTGACAAGATGGCATGTTGTGATCCAGAAAGCATGAGCATGTAAAAAGCTGCTGGATCAATGACAATAGCTGAGAAACTGTTCCATGAACTACACTCTGTCTGGTCAATGAAACTTGGCCATTGGAAGAAAAAAAGATCTGACTCTTTCAAAAACTCCTTCAAGTGGCAGCGAAACAAACAGCAAATGTTTAGCAAACAGTTCAACTATACAATAATGTCATAAAATCAGTTAGTTGTGCTGAAAATTTGATAAAAGCTAGTAGCCACTGAGAAGCCATGACAATGAAAACAGGCGTGTAGTGTGGTGATCATCAGAGGGGGGAAAAGGGCTTAGAACAGGCCAGTAAACGCTGATGTTGGAAGTAAATGTTGATTCTACTGAGGTTAATAAAAATAAACCTAAAAGTTGTGACAGCATTGACACTTAACCAGCATTGAACCTTCTTCAAAGTAAAGCCTGTCTATTTACCTGTATAATAGCTCAACTGGTCTAAAGAGAGGAGGTTAAGATGTGTCTGTTCCCTGTATGTCAGACATCCCTACATATGAACCTTTACTATAGAGTTGTGGTTGCTGCTTGGCTGAGACCAGGCAGACATGGACCAGGTGGACACTGTCGCCAACTGAGTAAAAATTGGTCAGGAAAACTGCAGCTGCTTTGACCTGACTTCTTTTGAAGAGGCTTCTTCAGTTAATTAAAAACCCTGGCTACTTTTCAAAACAGGTGTTTTCATGAAACCTTTGTAGCAAGACCAGAGAAATACAAATCCTTTGAGACACCCAAGAGAAAACAAGATGGTGTAGGATGTTGGGAAAGCCCGCCTGCCCCTTCAGGGAATCTTGGCATTGGGATTGGCTGTCTGCAGAGGGGCAGCCAGCCAGCCAAAAGGGGAAGCTTCCTGAGGTCATGTAGTTGGAGGAGGCAGAGTTCAGAGGTTCTTTATGTGACTTACCAGCATGGACTACCCTTTAATCAAAGAGTAGAGAGAAAGGACAAAGTTAAACCAAGTTCCCTGGGCACTAATAAATTAAACAGACTTTCAAAACAACGCCACATTAGGGCAGACAAGAGAGTGAGACATAGGTAACTGTTACAAGTTTGCCAATGAAACAAACTGTACCATCAAAGGATAAAACAAGGCGTGAGAAGGTTTAAAATGGAGTCAAAGAATGTCCTAGTCAGACCTGGGCAAATCGGACATCGAATGAATTTCAACTTTGTGCCTAAAACCTGCACGGCACTTGAACGAGACTGCTGTTGTCTTCAGATATGGATCTGTCCAGGTTCCATCATCTATCAAGTGCTCTTCAAATGAACCCTTTGAAACTCATTCAACCTCATCTTTAGCCCAGGTCTGGTGTGGCACTTCTTGGGAGACATGGCACAGGTTGCTGCTGTGGGGAATGGTTGAACATCAACAGAAGAAGAACTTACCAGGCAGTCTGGACCAGAGTCTGGTTCTTCTCACATTCCAGGACTTGAAGGTACATGAAGATTACCTAGAAGAATCAAACAACACTATTTTTACGAACAAAAAATGAGTACTCTGAAAAATATTTTGTTTCAGCTCCAGAGGAACGTCTAAACCTCTCAACACTGATGTCCACATAACAGCATGACCAAGGATGTGTGTATCTTTGACTCACCTTGTGCGGATGCTTGACGTGCACACAGAAGCCCAGCTCCTTCAGGACTCGCCTTTCAGCTTTGATAACTTGATTTTTGGTATTTATGTAGTTCTGATCAAGTATCAATGGACTTGGAGTCCTAGTTTATAGAGAATCACAACAAATTGATGGTTTCTATGTTCAAAGTTAAGGAAAAAGAAAGTGCCCTTCTGATTTCATGTTCTCTGTGCCTTTTCCCTCCCCTTCCAACCAACTTAAAGCAACAGGTTTTAACTGTCTGCATGCCTGACAGTTTGTGGGGGGTTTGTGGACTTCTGTGGTTCTCTGGAACTGTGCGGGACCTTATGAGACAGTCCTCAGACTCAATCCACCCAGTGATGTGGCTTACACAGAAATATCAACTTTAGCCTACGTCAAAAATCAATCAAAAGTCTTCTTCAACATTCACACAAAAAACAAACTAAAAACTTGTTTTGTAAATGTCAAACGCACAGCGTAAGTATGTTTGTATCTATATATATAAAAATTAACACAGATGTGTGTGTACACATATATATTTATCTACATAGATAAACACACATGTATATATATATATATATACACACACACACACAGTGTTTTAAAGAACTTATAGTTACAAACAACCCCCGCCCCCCAGACGCAAAGGTGCTATGAGACAGCTGTGAAACTAACATGTGAATAAAGGACAATAAAGCATCACCCAAACAGGTAAATAATCAAATGATACTATATCGTGTCTCCATTAGTTTTTCTCAATTATAACAATAGTAATCCCTTCAATTTGGTTTTCAAAATGAAACCTGCATTCTTTATAGCTCCAATACCTTTTCAAGAAAAAAAAAACACATTATCTGTGTATTTTCTGCAGTACGTACATGGCAAGGGTGAATAATAACCCCAATAAGAATTCACAGCAACAACAGTCATTCTAGAACCCAGACTAGTCTTAAAAGACATTTTGCTCTCAAAAGTTGTAAAAATATTGGTAAACTGCACAAAGAGTATGTATAAATGCATGCAATTGCCTCAGCTGAATTAAGCAGAGAGCTGTAAAGCCTTACTGGACTGGTTGATATTTCTATTTAAGCCACAAGTAACATTTGGTGAATGAGGTTTTGCTCTAAATGCAAAACATCACAAGGTGAGGAGGAGCAGTCATAAGAGGACTACATTACCCAATGGTCCACAGACGGACAGAAACCCACAGCATAAGAGTGAACCACAGGAGTCCTCAACACGCCCAGGGGCCATGGATTTTCGGCCAACCTGTCATCCCCGATCCCAGTGCCCCGCGGTGACTCAGACCACGGGCGTCTCCCACAGCAGGGGGTGGGTTGGGCCTGGGGGAGGAGGAGAGACCCCCTCACATCATGGTTGTCATGCCGACTGCTTCATCTTACGTACCATTCCACATCACCCAGGCATTGGTAAATGTAGCTGGTCGCTGTTAGTTGGTTGCAAGGGAAAAGAGAATCCAAGTTAATGGACAGGTACTTAGTACCAACATAAGCAAATCTTTATGAAGACTAAGGCATGTGAAAAATTATCCAGCTCTGCCTCGTCTTGCAATGAAATCCTTTACAGTGACTTTGGATGTTATTTTAAGTGTAACGTCAAACTCAGCTGTCTTATGTGGACATTTACACTTTGGAAAGTGATTTGGAAACTGAAAAGTTTTAAAATGGTTTAGAGTACAGGAAATACAGAAAGGCACTTTCACAACAAAACAGTTCAGAAGCAAGCAGCAATGACTTAAAACTAGAACTGAAAAGAAATGTGTTGATTCCAAAACGAACATTAATACGCATCTTGATTGTACTTACTTTTTTACTCTTATCTGCCTCAGATGGTGGAAAACATTGATGACATCTCGTATTCGCCGTGGAGCTTCTTCAATCTTAGAAGCTAAGTTGATGCAAGCCATGGCAACAATCTGTGGAGATGACAGCAGAGTTGGAAGAAAGAATTCAAGCACACACTGGACACTGGAAAAAATTACAGTATGAACGGCTGTGAAAAGGGAATTTACTTAAATAACGACTAATATCTGTTGAACTAAACATATCTTAGATATATTGTCTGACACTAAATCCACGAAACGATTTAGTAACACTGTGTTTAGGTCGTCTTACTTTATTATGTATACATAAACTGCTTGATATTTGCGTCGGTACGATAAAACTGAATTTTCCTTATCTTCTTTACATATTTACACATAGAACGTCATGACTTGGTACATTTAAGTGACTTACAAAAGGCGAGGGACACATGCGCGAAAGAGCAACAATATGGCCGCCCTGAAACGTAACTACAGCGTTTGCTACGCTAACATGTAATAGCACTTAGCGGCCGGGCAAAGAGACGTACCTCAAAACTGTGTTTGACGAAGGACTTGGAATAGAAAAAGCGATGGAAGAGTACTTGTCCAGTTGCCATAGCCACCTGCGTGGGGAAAAAACACCATTCTTTACAACTGCTTTCAACTTTTCCCAAGTAATACCTTTCAAACCGGCGCCATTTTAATTCTACCACGCCAACATGAAAGAGCTAACGCTGCTACCAGCTAGCAAACTTGGTCGTGGCATAACAATACGGGAAAATGTGCCCAACTAATGTTAAAATAATCAATTTTATTTAGCAAAAGCGAAATCGAAATCAGAACAAGTCACACCTGTGGTAACCGAAGAAGAATGCCGGCCGACTGAATGAGTTCGCATCCAAGTATGCGAAGGTCGGTCTCCGTGTTCAAGTCAAGGCCGTCGAGCATCGACGGCGTCGGAGACAATTTTTCCTCCGGTACGAGCGAGTTGTCGATGGTGAGGAACACCTCAGAGTAAACCTTGTCACCAATAAGAATACCATCGTTGTTTACGGATGTGTTAGACGAAACAGAAAGAGGACCCGCGGCCATATTAAACCCAAAAGCAACACAAAGCGGCTCCCAGTCCGTTGACCGACGGTTAAGCAGGGTGACTGGTGAGATAAGACGCTGACGTCACCGGCACGTTAGAAAGCAAAGCACGTTGTCTACGTATGTACACATCCGCGAAGGAAATAGACCCAGAAGGAGGACAACAGGGAAAACAATGTAAATCGCAATAAAACACAGGACAAAAAAGTGAATGTTTGGTGATGTTATACTTCAAAGGACCACTGACTTATTTGGTAATTATTTCAATATTACATCATCGTTTTTTGATAGAACCTTATCGTAGAATCAACACTCATTTGACTAAAACGTCTGTCAAGTGTCTTGACATTTGGATGTTTAATCGTTATATTCGAGTCTTGGCATGAATTCATAAAATTAAATAAACAATAAATCCTGCAAAATAAGATTTATCTGAAAACCTTTTTAAAGCTTGCAGTAGTTTGTCCACAGCTAGAACTGATGTGCATGCTGCGACATAAGTATATATTAGTATAACATTATACTTATAAAATTCGATGTTAGATAAAGCACAAACAATTGATTATTGTGAAAAACCACAAACGGTCTTTGTAAAACATTTAGCACTTTCTGATGAATTTTCTTTTTTATTTTAATTTAAGACATAGGTATTACAGTCGTCCTACATCACTTCGCACAGAGGTGAGTCAACACAAACGATCTTGTGACGTATTTTACCGGAAAGTCCGGACTAATTACTCTAGAACATATTCATCCGCGTTTAAACTATAAACCGACTGAAAAGGTGAACATACATAGACAGAGGCAACACCGTTTTTCATTAAATTTGTAAGTATTTTGTCGTAAAATTTAGACTTTTTAATTAATTGATTTCAAGCTATTTCAGTCTCAAATCTACTCGTTTCATATTCTTAAATATATTTTTACCTACGCGTCAGAACAGTAGATCACCAACGGTTGAAAACATAACAAACTTTAATTTGTCAAATCCTTTTATTTTTCTTATGGCACGTAAATAATAAAACTGGGTGCGGAGGAACATTGTGTACCCTGCTCGGTTCCGCCTTAATGTTTCAGTTAGTGGCCTTAGGCGGTGCAGTTACCGTTTCCGGGCAGCAGAGGGCTCTAGACACTTGTAGAATTTAGTCAGTAGAGTTTTCTGGGTGAAAGGTGGCAGCACTGTGAGCAATTATTCACCGGGCATTCGCTCCACCAATGAGCTGATTATTGGTGGTAATCATGTTGGATTACAACTTCAGTGCTATCGTATCGAAACACACTGCATTATAAGCAAACCAGAAATCTCATTGAGTGATTTAACTATATCTGTGACATAACTATATCTGTGTCACCTTCCTCCTAACCTATTGACATGCAGCCACTCTTTGTTTTAAAGTTGGACGCACGGCAGAGATGGAGCGTTCATGTGAACTAGGATAATGACATGTAAAAGTTAGGGATAAAATGCTTTCAGACTTCTTTATTTTCTTTAAAATCTTGTCATCATTTTTATTATATATTTTTATTTTTATATTTATATATTAATTTTAAAAAGTCATGACAATTGTTATCCGTTAATGGTCAAGAAGAAGGAGTCATTCCTCCTCACAGCAGTTTTTTGTTGTTTACTCTTTGGAGGTGTGCCCCATATGGAGTCTCATTACTCCACCACACATGGCAGCACACTAAGGCCTTATTGTCCCCATCACTCAACAGCGCCTCCTATCAGCACATTTGGCCCACAACTGACAGAGTGTGGGAGTGCTCACGGGGGAGCAGAATTCCAGAACAACCTGGGACGCCGGTGACGAAAACCATGAGTGTATTATACACTCACGTACACACACACACAGACACACAACAGTCCCTTGAGGGTGAGCATGTGTTTTCAAGCCACTGCCACAGATTCCCCAGAGACACGTGCACCACGCTGCCTCGCCATGATGACGACAGTGAAGAGATCACTCTAAGGTATTGGTGCAGGCAACATACCCTGATTGGCCTTCATTATTTAGATATTACACCTGGCCTAGTCTAAATGTGGACCAGAATGGCCTCCCCAGGACCAAAGTTCCTAATAACTACAGTCTTCAAACTTCTACAGACGACAGCAGCTTACAGATACAATAACACACAGTGTCTGGGGGCGGGGGCTGTGTTGGCCTGACGCTCTCTCTTCTCTCTGCCCTTGTTTATGTTCATCAGCAGACCAGGACAAGAGTGTGTGAGTGTTCTTCTGTATGAGGGTGTTTGTCTGTAGAAACCTGTGCGTGCCAGTCAGTAAGGTTAGGAAAAAAACAAGAGCATGTGCTGAGGTAGTGTGTCCTGAGGGACTGGTGTCATACAAGGACTGCACTGGTGTCCTTACTGTAATGGACTGGTGTCTTAACTGGACTGGACTGGTGTCCTACCGAATATGGACGAATATGTGCCCGGACTGGACGTACTAGCACTGGACTGATGCCCTAGTTTGACTGACTTGGACTGAAGGTCTGACTGGACAGATTGTTGTCCTTACTTGATTGGAGTGATGTTCTTACTGAACTGATGTACTACCAGGACTGGACCAGTGTTCCAACTGGAATGGACAAGTCATACCAGTGATGGACTGATGTCCTAATTCGCCTCAGTGAATTCTTGTAAATAAAAATACTTTTTACTACTCCCTCATCTCCAAACTGGAATTAAAGACCATAATCCCTCAACAACAATTTGATTTTATGTCTGAGCAAAAAAAACCTGCATAAAGATTTGTTTGTGTTCATTTCATTTTTGCCCTTCCCAGACCAGAGCTCATCCTAGGTTCGACCTCTCTCACTGTGTTGCCTGCTTTCAGTTTGGGCAGCGTCCTCTCCTGCTGTTTGTCTCCACCATCATTTCGGGTTTGCAAACTGCTCCCCGCGACTCCTCCGTCTGTGCCGCCATCTGCTCGAAGGGTGTTCGGAGAGGTGGACGAGCGTGTCAGTCGGACTCGCTCTTGGCCAAGGACATGGAAATTCCTGTTCCCCAGAGACACGTGTCTCTGCAAGGGAGACGTAGAGGAGTCCTGATGAGACTCCGGGGGGCAGATAGCGAGGAGCTTCTCCTGGGCTTTGGACAGGGCCGCGATCAGATCCTCCCTCTCCTGACACTCCCTCCTGACGGTCTCCTGGAGAAATGTCACCTGCAGGGCGTAAACAGAGACAACAGAGTATGATATTTGTGAATATAGATGGATAGATATATAAAAACTCAACAGTGAATAGTTGATATTACTGGATCAGTATGTTGAGTAGCAGATTGATGGGTTCATTTTCGTAGTATTTGTAGATTAGTAGGTAATAATGATGTGTGTAGAGTTGTTGAATATTACAATCTGGATTATTATTGTTATTATGATTCACTCTGACAATTTTACTACTGAGTTAAGTTTGCATAATTCCATCTAAGGGTATAAATATTGTGCATATTTATAAGTATATGCGCATACAGATGTAGCACATATACATACATAGAGATCTACCCACAAACTTACATATACATATAGGTATATACATACACACACACATAAATCTTCTATTCCTTTTTTCCTTCTGATTTCAGGGTGTAAATAGAGACACTGTAAGACGCTGAACTGCATCTGTACTTAAACGTCAGACATGAACGACAGATCTCTGAAACTGATAATCAAACCTCAGGTTTGTTTCTCATAAAAATAAAAATGGGATCTGATTGGCTCTGATGAAGGTCACAAGCTGCACCATGTTGTTCTAATAAGCTTTCTGGTGAGTTGGGACGTGAAATATCTGACAACCAAGATAGAAAAAAAAAGTCTGTGAGTGGCCAGTTCCTGATTGAATCAATATGAAGTATTTTTATAGCTTGTCGTCTCAGAAATGGACTGAGAAATAAAACAATCCGACTGAAGTCAACTGCACTTTTATGATATCTGACAGTTTGACAGAAACAAGAGCTAAACAAAACGCTGCTCAGAGACAAATGTTCTCAGTCTGTGACTGTTCTCTTCGAGGAACCTCACGGGGTTCTAAGGGCTTCACACACATTTCCTTCCCATACGATACGCAAGCATCAACACAACACTAACTGACTAAAGAGCCTTTAAACACACAAGACTGTGAAGATATTGTTATTGTTCTTATTTTTATTGAAGCCATCTGCTGTTTGACTGACCGGTGTCTTCAGACTCCAGTGAAAGACTCCAGTGGAAGACGACAGTTTCCTGTTGACAGGAACAAACCATAGGTGTTTGAATGTGTTTCTTTGTTGTGCCTGTAGGGGGAGTTTGTCTCTTTTTGGGAATCTTTCATTTGCCTGACAACACTGTAAACACTAACAGCCATATCGCAGAATTACTGTTGGCTTAACCTGGTGATGTTTTCGTTACAGTGTGTCTGTTTGTGTGTGGACACAACACAGGCATCAAGGACATTTATGTCACACACGCACACACACACGCAAACATTTATTACTGGCCTCTATGTAACACTTCTTCGGAACCAAAAGATAATCGAATAATTAAAATAAAATATTTTTAGGGCTGCAGTGGTGGCCTAGTGGGTAAGAAATTGGACTTTGGTCCTCAAGGCTTCAGGTTCTAATCCACCAGCTGCCAGTTTGCCACTGAGGTGCTCTGATCATAGCACAGTCCCGACCCACATAACTTCCAGTGGGCTCACCACCCACAGGAAGGCTCACGATATGGAGTAGTGTGATTTGGGTTGCAGAGGTGGAGACTGCTTCCTCTGAGACCAGGTAACTGATAAGAGGATTATTAGACATTAGGAGATTTCAATTAGACAACTGGATATTTCACTTATTCATCCACCAATCTTCTCAGGTTCTAACCTGAGTTAGTGGAGAGCAACAGAAGTCATATCCTTTACAGACGTTATATACTGTGAGTGTGTCACACTATGTATTCTTGTCTACTCTGATTTAACCACATCCACTCCAGTTCACCCTGGCTTACACTGGTCCACTATGGTCTACTCTGGTACACTCCTGTCCAGTCTGCTCCATCCTGGTTAACGCCGGTCCAGTATTGTCCAGTCTGGTTCACTTAAGTCCACTCCGGTCTACTAGAGTTCACTCTGGTCCAGTCTGGCCCAGTATGGTCTACTCTGGTTCACACTCTTTCACTCTGGTCCACTGTAGTTCACTCTGGCCTAATTTGGTCTAGTCTACTCCAGTCTGGTCAAGTCTGATTCACTCATGGTTCACTCTGGTTTGTCCTGGTGTCCTCTTGTCCACTCTGGTCTGCCCCGGTCCCCACTGGTCTACTCCGGTCCATATTTGTTGATAGTACCAGGTGCCTGTACACCACCAAATTCTTTCCATGTAGCCTGTGTCACACCTGTGGGTCATTACTGTGTGTGTGTGTGTGTGTGTGTGAGACCAGGTTTACAGAGTGTGTGGAACGACTCCACAGGAGCTGCCCCTTCCTGACACTTTTTACACAAACATGTGTTAGATCCTGTTCGATGCTGCCAGACATGCAAGAGAGAGAGACAAAGAGAGAGGGACAGAGAGACAGAGACAGAGAGAGGTGGAGAGACAGCAGGATTACAGGGTTCTTAGACAACAGTCACACGCAGACACCGCTTTAATCTAACACTGTCAACCACAGACCACTGGCTGCATACAAACATACACACACACACGACTGTTTGTGTGGCTGGGCTTCCATACATCGTTGGACCTCAGTGCTGTCAGGAGAAGGTCAGAGGTCAAGCGTCTTTTCCCACAGACACTGTGGCCTTTCCCTTATGTCCTGCTCCATCGGCAACAAAACTTTAGGGACAGCGGGGCCAGGCAAGGGGGCTTTAGGGTTAAAGGATGGGGGGTGAAGGGGAAGATTGAGAGAGAGAGAAAGTCTACTTCTCCTTCTCCTTTCGGCTTCTCCCTTTTTCAGGGGTTGCCACAGCGAGTCAACTACTCTAACTCCAACTACCTCCATGTTCTCCCTCACTGTATCCAAAAATCTCCTCTTTGGCCTTCCTCTTTGTCTCTCCTACCTGGTAGCTCCATCTCTAGCATTCTTCTACCAATAAACCTCTGTCCCTCCTCTGAATATGTCTGAACCATTCCAATCTGGCTTCTCCAGCTTTTTCTCCAAACCTTCCTGTCTGTGTCGTCCCT
>JAFBJS010013822.1:43160-156090 GCA_016785265.1 Paraplagusia blochii
CAATCAACCCCCCACCTCTCTAGGTTCTCTTCCAGTTGTTGTCTACTCTCGCTGCAGATCACAATGTCATCTGCAAACATCATCCATGGAAATCATTTTGTTGTCTCGCATTTTCGATTTGGCTAAAGTTTTTTTCCTGACCCAACCCTCACCATTTATCCAGGCTTGGAACGAAACTACAAAACACTGGCTTGTGTTTCCTAGTGGCTGTTTTTTTTTAGACTGTGGGACAGAAACAACAGAGAACAAGCGAAGGGAGTCTGGTGTCAGAGGAGCTGTTGGTTAAATTAACTGTGTGCGAATAATTCGGTTTACCCTTGCAACCAACCGATAATAGCATGAGAGAGGATAAAACCAAGGATTGAGGGAACATGTTGAATATGTAAAAGCACAAATGAGCAATTTATTCCACTGTCATTTGATTTTATTACTGACAGCTAATGCTTTAGTGCAGGTTAGGAGTGGACCAAGCTCACTGATTGCTGGAATTTGTCCCTGTTCAGTAACTGCCACTGTCATCACAGGGTTAGATTAGACAGTTAAGAAGCTCCACCCTCCTTTGAAACTACTGTCCAATCACTGATGGACTGGACTGGGCTGGAGTCAGTGTGATAGAGATAGCTGCTTTGAAGATCAGAGGGGTGAAGATCACAGAGTTTGCTTTGGGTTCAGTTTTGAGGTTGGAGAGTTCAGAAAAAAAAAAACATTCCGATCTAAAATGTTTCTGAGCTTTATTAAAATCAAGCCGTAACTAAAAGGTGATCTGATTGGCTGTTGTATCAAGGTGACATCACAAGGTCACCATCAAAGACGGATTATCTGCGAGCAGCAGAGACCAAAACATTGACAGCTCAATGAGAAGGCAGGAGGGGGCAGAAAATGGTTGGTTCTGGAAAGGAAGAAGAAAAAAAAATGGATAAAAGATTTGAAAAGAAAGGGAGGAAGGAAGTTCAGGAGGGAAGAAGAATTTAGGACTGGTGGAGGAAGTGAAAAAGAGTTGATCATCAGTGAATGACATTAAAGAGTGTATTGACTCTGCAGGGATACAGACCTGAGGAGGATATGGAGGAGATGATGATGAGGAGGACATAAATAGATGATTAGATGATGTGACTCTAACCCAAGCTTGGGCAAACTTAAGGCCCAGGAGCCGGAGGCGGCCATCGAGCTTTTTAGTGTGGTCAGCCAACCTTGTCCAAATTTAACAATTAATTTATATTATCATTATAATATGATATGATATGATATTATAATGCCGTTATTGAGGATACTAGAAATGTGGGTTTTATACGTGACTTTCACATGCCATATATCTTAGTTCAAACAAACAGTCCATCTTTCTGCTCTGGACTCGGCCCCTGTGTCCAATTTGAGGACCAATTGTGGCCTGGGTGTCAAAAAGTTTTGCCCATGCCTGGTCTTTTCTCATCTGCCTCTCCTCCCAGCCGACCTGACATCTCTGAACTCTGTTCCAAACTTCTGTTGTCTCTTCTCATTACTCTTTTAGATTCTCTTTTACTGAACTGGATGCTCTGACTGTCTTCTTCTCTTCTGGACACCTTCACTCTAGACTCAAAATGCCCGCTGGTGGACAAAATCAGATATCGACTTAAAAACAACATCAATTACGCTAGTCATTAAAATATGGATCCTGGTAATACATTTTATTTGTGCATCACCAGCACTGTCACTGACGGGCAGGTGAGAGTCTGACTGCTGCAGTTTGCTGAACTTTCTGGTACAGACTGATATTGACTTCTATGAACTGCTACAGTCTAGTACTGACTGGTGGACAGAGAGCCAGTTAGGTATGACACACGCAGACAATTCATTTTGGAGAAAGTAAAAAAGAGGGATCAACAACAACAACTGTAACAACACACATACTGTATGTATAATCCAAAGTTGATGCGGGGCTGTTGGAGCTGACAGTCGTACAGTCCCAGTGTTGTTTGACAGCAGGACATTGTTTTCTGTTCAGTCTTTCTCTACCAGATGTCTTATTTTAGTGGAGAGTCTCATTTCAGTAATGATATTTAACTCACTTCAACATCAGAGTGTTCTCCAGAGACAGAAAGTCCCTCCGTCTCTGTCCCTGGTAAAACAGTCTTCCTCAGGGTGTGACCACAGTCACTCCAACTAAATGTAATCCAGATCTGACAGAAGACGTTTGGCAGGAAAGACACACACATCAGCACAACACTCACACAGAACACACTGCCATGACTTTCTGACCTTTCTGATCCTGCTGTGGACGACTCCAACAACGCACGCACTCACCTCTCCTTCAAGATCAGAGTTCCTCTCCTTCATCAGCTGGAGCTCTGCTTTAATTTCACTCAGGTGCAGCGCCCCCTGCTGTTGGCTGCACTGGAGCTCCTGATAAGTCTCCTCCTCTCTTCTCCTCTCCTCCTCTCTGCACCTCCTTTCCTGCTGCAACTCCCATCCCAGTTCTTTCACCTCATGCTCCTTATCCCTCAGCTGGAAAGCAAACACAACATAAAGGAGATGAACAGATGAAGAAGAGTTTTTCTAATAAACTTCCACTGATGAAGATGCGTTCTGTTGGAGATGACTTTTACTGATAAAGACTAATTCTACAGATGAAGACAAGTTTTACAGATGAAGATGGGTTTTACTAATGCAGTTTAGTAATAAACTACTACTAATAAAAATTATTTCTACAGATGAAGACGTACTCTGTTGATGAAGAAGAGTTCTACTGATGAAGATGCGTTTGACTGATAAAGATGAGCTCTACTAAAGAAGACGACTTCTGCTGACAAAGATGTCTTTAACTGACAAAGACGTTCTCCTGATGAAGATGAATCTTAAAGAAAGATTTAGAACAGGCATGAGCAAACTAAGGCCCGGGGGCTGGACGCAGCCCGTTCGGCTTTGTAATCTGGTCTGTCAAAAGTCCCCATCATGCAAATGCCATTGATCCTTGCTGTCTTTGAGGTTCTTACTCATACATCATGTTGGGGATCTGAATTCTCCACGTGACGTGTGGTGATCGTAAGGACTCATCTCACCTAATGTACTCTCCCTTGTCTCACCCACACTGTCTGGATTAAGTGTCTGTGTCTCTCAGCCTGTCTGTCTTTGTCCTAATCCCATCAGCGCAGCCGACTGGCCAACGTGTCGTGCTGACTGCTGCACGTCAGCTCAGAGCTTGTTGATCTCCACAACCTCCTGATGACCACATTCATTACATTGACAAATTCAACCTCTGGTCACTTGTTTGTCTTCAGACCTTCCGTTGCAGCTGCTTGCCGTCTTTCTCGAATCGCTGCAGCAGTAGTTGGTTCTTCTCCCTTTCGATGGTCAGCTCTAGCTCCACCTCCTGGCGAAATTCTGCTATCTGCTTCTGAAGGTGCAATGCACTCCTGGTTTTTTGCTCCTCCATATAAGTGGCTAGCTAAAGCAAAAAACAAAAACATACACAGGGCATTCGGCAATGTTACAGTGAGTCACTAGGAGGAGACAGCAGAACTCAAATTCCTGCGGTCTGGCCTTTTTTCTTTTTTCCTCTAAATGGGATCATAATCTACAAAAGCGACATCAAAATAAATAAATGTTGATTAGTGATTTGTGTTCTTGTCTGCTCTCTTCTGTTCTTAATCAGCTACAGTATCACAGTACAGTTTTTAACCCAGTGTAGTCAAATGTTAGCTGTGATTGAACTAAAATGATTCTGAGATGTCATCACCACTTCAGATGGACACACAGTTCTGCTAGTTTTCTGACAGTGGACTCAACACCCACAGGAAGGCTCACAGTATTGCACAGTGTGATTTGGGCAGCTGCGGTGTAGTCTGCTGTCCATCAGACCAGGTAATGGATAAGAGAAAGAAGACGAATGAATGAGTTCTGACAGTAACATTTAGCACCGACAACCTCTCTGAAAGGGACCTACACTGGTCCTACACTGAAACTTTTCTCAATCTTAGCATCTACTGCCCACACAGCATGAAGGAATCTCAGGGGTTGACAGGTCATGACTCATGTGCTCACACTGTATGATCATACACGTCTGACTCTTGTGGCCAGAACAGACTTGGACAGAAGTGTTTCCCAAATGTGTTGTAATGTGATGTAACTTAAAGAAGGAGAAGAATGCAAACGAGCAAACAAAAACCTGGAAATCGTTCCATTCAGACAGGGAAAAGAAAAGGCTAGACGACATTTATAGAGCAGGAAATATCTTGGAAGACATGGTCCACTCAAACTCCATAACTAGGATCATTCTCCTCCAAATGTATCCACTGTCCCTCCTCTGAGCATTTCCAAACCATCTCAATCGGTCTTCTCTAGCTTTTTCTCCAAACCTCTCTTTTTGTGTTGTCCCTCTGACAACTCTGTCCATCCTTGTCTCAGCATCTCTAACTCCCTCACCTCAAACTCTGCCTCCTGTATTCTGCCTATTGATAATGTTGCAGAAAGATAATAATATAAATTAATATTATTATTTGGACAAGTTTGGCTCCAGGCCTTGGTCATACCCAGGTCTCCTCTACAGTAAAGCTGGGTCAGAGGCTGATGGACTTTCAGGCAGGTCCAGGACCTCACTGGTAAACATGGACATGTTTGTGTATAAGGGTGTGTGGAGATTACAGCATTGAATTTAAGAAATTGGAGTGCATGGTATGAACATGTGATCAGGTGACTAAGAGTCTTTTCTCAACTGATTGTTGTTTTTCGGAGGCAACGATTGCATGAGATGAAGAAAACACTGACAAAAAAAAGCGTTTCCTGTGGTGGGGTGAACCTTCGTGTGAGGAGCCCTGGTTTGTGTGCACACATCCTTATTGTGTGAATATGATAACGTGAGCACTAAACAGATGTCGTTCACATTTAGTGACCACTTCCTCTCCAAGGGAAGTCACAGAGTCAGAGAGCTGGGAACCAACAATAACCAGCACAAACACACACGCACGCATCAATCCGTGGGCTGTGTCAGAACCAAACCAAAACACTGTACTTAAGTGTTTGGATCATGTTGCTCTGGATATTAGCCAATCAGCTCCACCAATAAGGAAAAAAAAGAGACCATTTGGAGGCCAATGGCCGCAGATATTGCATCGGTCAATATCAGTATTGCAAAGGGTTGGACAATAATGTAATTGATTATTTGACACCCTTAATAAACTTTTTATTAGAGATTGGACATCCCCAATAAAAAGTCAACTTTAGTGTGTGTATTATATATGAGTATATAATTTATATTCTATATAAACTAATTTTTATTTTTCCTTTGTATTTTTTTCTTATTTTCCCTCTAATCACCCAGGACCCTTCTAGTGAACCCCGGTACCCCATATGGGCAACAGCCCACACTTTGAGAACCACAGCACTAGAAATAAACCCCTTGCATATGTGTAACAATAGTGTTTCCTATACATCGCAGTGGGAGAAAATACATGTTACCACAGTGATAAAATGGAGAAGTCAGTCATTGGAACTCAGTCCAACTAATGAAACACAGATAGTTTGTCTGACTGTGTTCACCTGTGTTTATTTCACACAGTGACCACATGTTGATGTTGGCGTCAAAGAATGTTCTTTTTCTTATATGTACGTGTGTGCGTCAGGATCCTTCCTGTTGGTTCGACTGCTGATGCCGCTGTCTCCAAGTCAGTTTGTTTGGGTTTAATGTGCACGTCACAAAAATCTCGTTGGCGCTCCTCGGAGCAGGGGCTACAGATGCGTGCGGAAGTGTTAGTGGGATAAAACAATAAGTGCTGTCAGATTACTGTGAGTCCTCAACCAACCCCCGCCTACGCTCCAATATCAATAAATACATTAGGTTAAGGTTATGTTTCCACAACATCTGGGCGCCATTATCTGTTTCTACAGAATACACAGAGTATTGGCTCATATAATAACGTAGAGCCGCCAACTGGTTGACCTTGGTGGATGGATGTTGGACCTGTTGATGATTAGGAATAGGATGAGGATGAGAGCAAAGTTGCTGTGTTAATGATAATTACCTGTACAGATGACTGGAGCTTGCAGTCTTCCTCCATCTTCTCTAAAGCTCTTCCATGAGAGGCAATTAATGTGTCTCTGCAAACACACACACACATACTGTATATATATCTGTACATTATTATGTTTATTGTTCACACACTTTTATAAAATTTGCGACTGCATTTAATCTTTCGGCATTTAACTGCTGCTTTTCCGTTATAAATGGTTCTTTAAAATGTACTTTTTTCCTTTTCCTTTTTTAGAATTGGAATTAGAAAGTAGTGGAGAGGTAGTTCAAGTAGGACTAGAGGATGTCAAAGAGGACTGGAGAACGTCAGGGACGACTAGAGGACGTCGGAGAAGACTAAATAACGTCAGAGATGATTGGAGGACGTCAGAGAATATTGGAGGACGTCAGAGAGGACTGGATGACATCAGAGAGAAATGAAGGAGAAGAGAGAGGTGAGAGTATGTCAGAAAACACTGGAGAACGTCAGAGAAGACTGGAAAAATTCAGAGCAGATTGGACGACGTCAGAGAGGAATGGAAAGCATCAGAGAAAATTATAGAAGACATTAGAGAAGACTGAATAATGTCAGAAAAAACTGGAATATGTCAGAGAAGATTGAAGGACGTCAGAGAGAACTGTAGGACATCGGGGAGGAGTAGTGGCTACACATTTTTCCTACACTAACTAGGCTAGACAGGATGGACTGTTGGTATTGCAGCTAGACAAACAAGGCTAGTAGAAATTTCCAGAATGCCACATAAACATCCCATAATAGGATACCATACATTTTTGTTGCAATATTCCATCGTCACAAGGGCGGAATCAAACACCATGTGGTCACGCGTGTCTAATTGTGTGTGTGGGATCTCCAACTGCAGCTCCAGACCATCTGAAGGTGAGTGGTCATGTTAAACCTGACCAATGGAATGCGGTAGAATATTTTTACAAAAATAATTCTCTTTAATGTCTAAGTGCCCATCCATAGAGTTTCACCAATCTGCCTGTAGGTGGCGTGTCACCATCACCTCTATCAGCATGATATGTTTTCACATTAACCCTAAAACACCGACCCCTGAAGAGCGTGTAAAGGCAGCCCTCAGAAGGAGACCAGAGGGATGAGAGGGAGGAACCATGGGAAAACCAGGGAGCTCTCTTATCTGCTCACACGCCAGTCTGCTTTTAAGGACAAGAGAGTGTGTGCGTGTGTGTATTTAGGTGCCTCCTCATCAAAAACACATTCCATCTCTTCCACTTTCTGCTGATACCACCACGGCGTCCTCACACTGATTGCTGACTTCAGCTCAAGGGCAAAGATTCAAATAAATTTTTTAATATATAGGTTTTTTGGATAGGTTAGACGTCTCCCAATGCTGCCACCTGCAGGAGGTCTGAGAGAAGAGAGAGATGTGACATCAACAACTAGGGGCCTCTCACCAGGTTTTGTGCCTCTCACCATGCTGAGGGTGAAGGAATTGAGGAAAGAACAAAAATACCTGGGGGAAGTGTCTCCACCTACAGGTTTGGGGTGAACGGTATTAACAGTTCATACAGTTTTATGGCTGTGTCTGTGCGTGCAGCCTGCGGCGGCATCACTGACATCAGAACAGACACGTCATAACTTCTGTCACGAAACATTCCTCTGCTGCTTAAAACAAGTTGTCTCTCATTCAGCAACAGGCTGAGGAAGACTCCTGAGCCTGTCCTGCTCTCCCACCTTCCTTTCCTGCTGTGTCTCCTCCTCTCTGACCTGACTTCCACTCAGCTGCAGGTGAGAAGGTGCGTCATGCAAGGTTTGCTTAGTAAATACTCAGGGTCAACATCATTCATTTTGCTGTTAGTTATGGAACAGAGTCTGTGTTTTCCAGAAGTCCTGGTGGTGACAACCGGTCCCCAGATTAGTACACAGATGGCTCAAAGGAACTGCAGCAGCAGTCACATGATCGCAGCCCTAAATCAAGACTAATCAGATATTTTTACATTCTGCTTTTTACAGTAATATACATAATGTATATTAAATCACAGTAAAATTCAAGTATAAAAAACAAAGTTGTTGAAATGTCAGAGGGCCACGGAGCACCTAGTGATTGGTTCTGCCGTACACCTCCATGGTAACACTGCACCATCTTCCATTGTTCCCATGTCTTTGTTTGAAGTTTATATTGGGTTTTGTCTTTTACAACTTTTATTAAAAAAAAAACAAAACACTTTCAATATAATTTTACCCTGAAAGCGACTTTTACGCTGCAGCAGAAGCAATTTTATGATATTTTCCAAAATTAACGTCACTTTAATATGCCTTTATGGTACAGTATAAAGCAGAATTACAACACACTGTATCACCTTATTACCCTTACATGGGGTAAATGAGCTTCTGTAAAATGGCAACATCAGCAGAGTTCATGAATCTGGCTGGGACATGAGGGAGGAATAAAGGCAACTTTAACCATTGCTCTTCACACAGGTGGTACGTCCTCGCAACCAAGCAGATTAAACACAACGATAAATTACTGCAGTTTCTGCAGTAATGCAACAACAACGACAACAACAACAGAACTGAGATCAGGGCAAAAAGTTAATTCAACAGAAGGAGCAGAGTAGGCTGGGAATGTGTGTGCCAGATCCAGAAACTCTCACTGAAACACCACTGCAGTGGAGGAAACAGACATTGGTCTCTCCATGTGTCCTAACAAGTCCTCCATGAATGTTTCAGTGATTAGATCAAATGAATATTTAAGCAAACGTCAACATTTTCAAAGTCTGTTTCAACCCTACTCTGCCCTTCATGACATCAAATTCAACAGCTTAAATAAATAAAATGAACCCTGCTGAGTCCAGGTCTCTGCTGAGTCCACAATTCTGCTGAGTTCACGTCTCTGCTGAGCCCAAGTCTCTGACGAGTCCAAGTCTCTGTTGAGTCCAGCTCTATATTGAGTCCAGGTCTATAGTGATTGCAGGTCTATATTGACTCCATGTCCCTGTTGGACTGTCATCTGACCTCCATTTCTTTTGAAAAACTCTTCCAGTCCAGTTCCACTGCAGTGAAGTCCTGAGTTTGACTTTGTAGAGTGAGTAGGGGATTTTCTGATAGTTGAAAAAAAAGAATGAATTAAGTGATGATAAAAAACACACACACACATGGTGGAGATATCCACCCTGGGGATGGAAGCTCATCTAAGATCCTGCAAAACACAAGTCTCTTATGCAAGATGTCAGAAGGAATGTTCTTCTCTCCTATTTTTACGAGACCAAATCCACAGTGAAGGTCACGGGTTCCAACCCTCAGTTGTTAACTTGCATGATTCAGCCCATGTACAATAACATAAATCTGTCATGTAGTCAGCTTCATGCTGTCTTTACAGCGTGGAGGACAGAGTTAGGACAGGGAATAGACACACTGAACAAGTTCAGAGTTTGAAACCCAGGACTGAGGTCTGGAGGACAGACACAGGGGATCCATCTGAATGATGAGTCAAAAAGATTGTTATGGGTCCATCATGAGTAATGTCTGAGGCTTCACATCATTGTCATCAAATACTATGGATATGCAGGTTATGTCGGTCGTAAACTGAGATTTTTTCCAATCTCAGCATTCATTTGCTGTTCACACTTGAAAGATTTTGGGCGGCGCCAGTTGGAGAAAACAGGTATCAGTAGAAGGTTTCTTCTAATCCACAGTCACAGCACCAAAATTGGAAGAAATGTGGTCCAGGTAAAGAAGAGAATGAAGTCGAAGATAGTTGATTTGTTTAATAACAAAAAGCACCCAAAAACACAAAAGTTTGGTCCAAAACAACAGAGTAAATTAAAACGCCTGGAGATGGTAAGATCAAAAGAAACAACGTGGAACCTTCTTCTTTGGTTGAAATTTTCTTTGATAAAAACTTTCTGAATTTGTTATTCAAACTTACAATTTCATACCTGTATGGAGGGAGTGGTTTCTCAATTTTGTGGGTGTCAATCACATGTGGAATCCAATGGGAGGCAAGAAGTTGGGTCTTTAGTGACCAATCACACAATTGACCATGTCCTTTGGGAAATTGCGGTATATTATGGTAAGGTGTTATTGGATAAACATTATGGATTGTCTGGGGATATATATTTTAAGGGCATAAGTAGTAATGTATATTTGAGGGACAACGGGAACCGGTTGTAGAGAGACAATGGCAAATACGGTATTGTTGTCGGGTGTTGATTTGGGAAAGGAAGGGACAAGGGCCATGTGGATTATTGTAGTTGTCTTCAATATGGAGGAAGAATTGTTGGAGGTGATAAGATACGAGGGTGGAAGGAGTCTTTGAAGTATTGGTGTACAGGAAGGGAAATGTATATGTGTTGCCATAATGTGGGGTTACCAATGTGAAATCCACGAACACTGAAGTGAGAGGCTACTGAAATCTAACACACTGTACACAGGGGTGACCCTTGAGGACAGGCAAGCCAGGCAGTTGTTTCGGGCAAGGGGAGCAGTTTTTTTTTTGCTGTGTGCACTGATAGGGTGGGGCCCCCGCAGCGATATGTTGCATGGAGCCCTTTAGAGACTCAGGGGTTATCAGTTCACAGCTCCTGATTTGTGTGCTCACAATGTCCAATCTGATGGTCGGGTGTTGATTGGACTGCTCACACTGTATGATCGTACACGTCTGACTCCTGTAGCCAGAACTGTTTTGGATAGGAGGATCTACAAAAATGTATTGTAATGTTATGTAGATAGGCCTTCACTATGGCCCAGAGGCAATGTCTTTGTCTTTTAATGTTAAACTCCTGGTTTTACCTCCTGGGTAAGTTTGAATCCCGGTACGGGTGGTTAACTTCCAGTGAGCTCACCATCTGCAGGAAGGTACGGTACACGGTCGATGTGATCTGGGTGGCAGTTGTGGGAACTGCTGTCATCTGAGTGTAGCTTAAGGGTACAAAATGGATGGATGGATGGTTATGTGGATAAAGAAGAAGAAGAAGAGGTCAGGGATGGGGGATCAGAGACATGATGAAAATAATGTTCAGCAAACAAAAATGATCTTGTCCTGGAAATTGTTCAATTTTGTGATCATACAGGGGATTGAAAAGGTGGACCATGTTCTCACATGTGTAGTGTGGCAAGTTGAGGTAAAAATCCTGGGCACATTGGCAGGTTGTTTGATTTTTAATCTGATCAATCTCTTGTTGTAATCCAGTGCACGACTACGAAAAATCAGCTCTGAATTGCACTGTGTACACTGGGCTCTGACAATCAGGCTTAATAAAAGCAAAAAAATACTAGTCAGAAGTAAGAAACTTCATGACTAATATCTTTTACTGGAGACACATGGGATAGGGAGCCCCCCGCTGGAGACATGTGATCAGTCATTAAAGCAGAGGATTATAGTCCTGGTTGCAGGCTCTGTGGATCATGTGAGGAATGCTGAGCAGATGCTACTTTCATACATCCTCACGTGGAAAATCACATTCATTCATAGTTTGAGGTTTGAGGTTGACCAGGTGAAAAACAGGGTACCAGGGATTAGAAACAGCTTGGACTTTTTCAAGAATTCCTGGGGAAAGACCAAAATGGATATAATGTGAAGCCTCACTCCCTGTCTCCTCTCTGTTCCTCCCTGGTTTGATTGAAGGGGATTTTAACCCAAGGAGGCAGCACGCCGCACAACCCCCCCTTAGCACCAGCGAGTCCAAGCATGACCAATTCAGAACCATTAAGCTGAAATGATTAGAGTTTGGTGGAGGACAGCCTTCCTGGCAGCAGGAGGAGGAGAAGGAGGCGGAGGTGTGAACAGCAGCGTACTGACTGAGCAATATTTGGACTTCCAATGTCAGTCATTATATCAGAACGGAGGAATCAGGAAGAACCAGAAGGAAGATGTTTTTGTGTTTTCTTACCTTTCATTTCTTAATTCTGCTGTTTCCTGTCGACCTTTCTCCACAGCTACCCTCAGTTGCGACAACTCTTCTTCTAAATTTTGGCACTTCCTGTTTGTTTGTTCCTCTTGCTGTTGCAGCGACAACCACCTCTCATGTAGTTTGCTGCACCTTTGTTGGCATGACAACCAGTTCTTGTGTTTCTCCTCCAGTGTTTCTTTTAACCTGTAAATACAAATACAGAAAATGAAAATTTCTCTGAATCCAGCTCTGAACCAATCCCAGCAGTCCTCAGGCCAGGGCGGGGTTACGCCAGTGCAGGTGAGGCTAACGTGCAGGGTCAGACTAACATTAGCCCTCACAGAGTAGGGACAGTTTAGATTACTTCAGTGACCTAATCCCCCACTGACAGGTTTATTTAATGGGAGAGGAAATCTGAGCACCTTGAAAAAGATACCCACGCCCTCCAGGGGTCAGAGCATGCAAAGAAAATCAGTCTTTAACCCTTCCTGCTTTGAAGCAAGAGAACTGACCCCTAAAATTTCCAAAAAATAAGATCATCATGATTCTGTTTTTGAGAAAAACCATGAATGAAACCATGCATGATTTGAAGCCCACATACACTATGTGATTTTGAGCTGATTTTTCAGTTGTGTGACTATAAGTTCATATGGTCTGATTTTTGACTCAGTCCTGCGACTCGTGTACATGGGGATAGGACAAGAGATTATCAACTCAAGCTCGATCATGTGAGAATCCAACATATTTCAAATCCTGCTGATTTACCCAGGACTTTAACCTTAACCTGCCACACTGCACATGTGAGAACATAGATAAAGAGGGGAAAACCAGTCAATAACAAAGAGCGGCATGGGAGAACTGACAGACCGGACTGACCACGTTAGCTAAGACAGTTTCTGGTTCATACAAGTCTTCGTACTCACCTTTGTCTTTTCCTGGTCTGATCAAATAATTGAACAAATTTCCAGAGGAATTAGATACGGTTTGCTAAGCCTTATTCTCATGGTGTCTCTGAGAAAAACTTTGAGCATCCACGCATTTCCCACAACTTGCTTCTACCACAGGATCATAGATAATGTTGACATCAACAGACAACATACTGTTCCAGGTGTCTGGCAGTGAACTACAGTTTGCTCAGTTCCAAAATTAATTTTCCTTGTTCTCTTTTAGTGTGATTTGCATTCACGTCAGTAGAGTACAACAGCCACACTAGAGCTGGCCTTGCTACTGACAGTGGACGACAACTGAAATCTTATTTATTTTTAAGTTTGTACTAATGATCAATAAAGTGTGGCTTCTAAAATCTCAAATCTCCTCTTCATCTACAACTTCTTCTTCCTCCTGCACTATATTTACATTTAATTGCAATACATTTGGCAGACAGAGTTAGATGTGTCCTGTATGGACGTTCAGTGTAAGAAGTCGAATCACACATGACCATCATATGGTACAGTGTAAGCAGCAGATGGATGTTGGGATCGGACAGTGTATGACTGACTTTAGGGAAGAGTTTTACTTTAGAACCTCGAGTAATAACAGTAATGACTATAGTCAGAAACAACCAGAACTCCAATGTGTTAAGTTTCACACTCTAACTAAATCCCCTCCCCTCAAGTAAAGTACTCTCATATGTTTGGCTATATGGGATCCAGAAGGATATGGAATCTATGTGATGCCACATCAGAGATACTTACACACCTCTGGATATCTGTGTATGTGAGAAAGAAAAAAAAGAGAAAGAGAGAAAGATGACTTTAAGCCAATTCAGAAGTGCTTCCATCTGTAGCACCCTCCCCAATCCTGGAACCCTCACCCTTCTCAAGCAGATCAGATCTGACAGTGTTTCTCCACCTCTGTCTGGGAGGATGGAGGTGAAGAAGAGAATGGAGAGGTTGGGAAAAGATCCAGAACTGGGGGAAATTTAAGAACTTATAAATTCATTCATAAAGTAAAGACCATCATCAGTGATGGATGAAGGCACCACCAGGTCAGAGGTCCGTGATCATCCCACTGTCCCAGTTCTGACCTCACCCTTCCCGCTCTAACCCCTCTAACTTTAATCTGGGAATAGCTTCAGATTATTAAAGCTGACTAACAGACCATACTAAGGTTCATCTGTTGGATATTTTAGATGAAAGAAAAGTCATAAATACATTGAACCTACGTTATCATCATTAAAAGGTGAATGAATTAATCTTTATTTTCTTTGCAGATATATTTTTCTTAATCTTTTTTGTCATTGTTTCCATTCAGTCACTGCTTTGGTTCATGGTCACAGGTTTATTTGATTAACACAGGTATTTTTCAAATTCCAGACTCCATCAATGATCTTTAAACAACACTAGACCAGACCAGACCTGGGCAAACTTTCGCTCCTGCACTGCTGGATGTGATTCTTATTATCTTTAAGCTTACTATTAAGCTTATTATTCACATGATGGATTTTATCTTCCGCGACTATATCCATTTGTTCTCCAAACTTTCACATTTACCTGAACAGCTCATCTCTGTCCTTCTCCTCACACTCTTTCTGACGTGATTGCTGCTGCTGGCACAGTTTCCTCTGCTCCCTGAAAACACACAACAGTCTATGAGCAGTATTCGAAGATAAAAATACTTTGAGGTACAAACCTTTCCGCGCAGGAACGTGGCTGCGTCGTGACGTCATCATGGCAGCTGCTGCCTTGTTCTTGAGAAAGTAAATTGTGTGCGTTTTAATTCTGCGTGCTGTGACAGTATCACACACGGATACAGACTTTAGCCTAACCCTGTCCACTTCTCAGCCTAATCCCCTCTTTGTCAGCATGATCGTGTACGTGTGTGTGTGAGGCTGGCTGTCTAGCCCTGTGACCTTGCAGCCACACGCAACCAGGATCCAGAGGGAGAGGCTTGCGTGTCTGAGCCCACAGACGTCAGACGGCCTGTTTTCACTGCCAGTCTTAAACAGATTTGAGCGACGATTCACGCAGTTGAACTGTTTCCCTGATTCCATCACACGGATCAGTAAAGTGGACTTTTTCTTTTAAGGCTGTGGAAGTGATGAGGACAAACAAAAAACATCCACAGTTCCACCACGTGAATATGACAAATGATTTTGTATCATGTATTTTCCCAGACTGCTGTGAGAACTTCCACAGACTCTACCTGACCTTTAGCTCTGTCAACATTAGTGCCTTTCATATATGTAAAGAACAGGCAGTAAAAAGGAAACAGACAGTATAAGGAAAGTACACCCGCTGACTCTGCTGCTGCCTTTGTCTTTTTCTTTGTCTGTCTGTCTTAGAGGTCAGTGACGCAGTGATATCTGAACCCTGACTGCTGTTTCCACTGCTCTTCACTCCTTGTCTCCTCTTTCCGACTGTTTTTTTTTTTTCAGAAAGACAGGGGTCTTAGAAGAGAGAAAGCACTGTAAGAGTGTAAGAAGAGACTAATGTTACAGCTATGAATTACTGTAAAGCGAACACGGGTCACACAGGGGAGGCCAAACTACAGTTCACTGGGTGAAGTTTGGTAACAGCTTCAGACAGTAAGGATGGATAAGGAGGATTCTTTTATGTTGTTCCATATACTTACACACATGCAAGTAGACCAGGGGTGGGCAAACTTTTTGACTCACGGGCCACATTGGGTCCCAGAATTAGTCACAGGAACCGTGTCAAGAGCAGAAAGATGGAACTTTTATTGAACTAGGATAAAAAGCGAAGAAAGCTAATGTATAAAACCTAAAATGCTAAACTTATAGCCTTCCTGGAGTCATCTACTGGGGATCTGCAAGCATTACATGAAAAAAGACAGAAGCACTATGGTAATCCATATAAATAATTTAATTTGGACAAGGCTGGTGGGCCGCATTGAAAAGCTCAACGGACTGCATCCGGCCCCCGGGCCTTAGTTTGCCCATGTCTGAAGTAGACAATATACACTGCCTGGCCATAAAAAAAAGTCACCACCTGGATTTAACTAAGCAAATAGGTACAAGCCTCCCATTGGAGGCCAGGTCTAGGTTCAGCAACAGTATGTGGTCAAAGAATGAGGTCAGCTGACTACCTGAATATACTGAATGACCAGGTTATTCCATCAATGGATTGTTTATTCCCTGATGGCACGGCCATATTCCAAGATGACAATGCTAGGATTCATCGGGCTCAAATTGTGAAAGACTGGTTCAGGGAGCATGAGATGGATTGGACACCACAGAGTCCAGACCTTAACCGCATTGAGAATCTTTGGGATGTGCTGGAGTCTACTGGAGACTCTACCATCATCAATGCAAGATCTTGGTGAAAAATGAATGCAACACTGGATGGAAATAAATCTTTGACATTGCAGAAGTTAGAGTGTATGACCCTTTTTTTTGGTAGCAATTTTTTTTTTGGCCAGGCAGTGTATAGTTGATGAGGGCAAAAAATTGGACTCCTGAGCCACATTGGGTCCTAAAGTTTGACATGGGCTTAGGAGCAGATTAACTATTAACTATTATAAATTACATAAAAGTCATCAATAAAGGCTGAAATGCTGCAATGCGTTTGCCTTTTCTATGCTATCAAGAGGGACAATACAGGAATTCCAGGGAAATGGGGGAGGGATAATGATAATATCAATTATTAGTACAATTTGGAAAAGATTTAAAATGCCAGCAGGCCACATCCAGCCCTTGGGTAGTAGTTCATCCATGGCTGCTTCATGTGCTATTTTATTTGTTATAGTTATAAATATTTCTGTTAGAGCTGTAGTTTTCTCCACTGACAAGATAACGGACTCTCTCCTAACTGCTGCATACTCTAACTACAGATCACAGCTTCAAACATCATTGTCCATGGAGTCTCTTGTCTGTCCTTATCTGTCAATCTGTTTGTCACCGAAACAAATGAACCAGAAGGAGCTCAGGGCTGAGCCTTGATGCAGTCCCACCTCCATTTTAGGATTACAGAGGAAGATGTTATCACCTGCTGGGCATTGCTGTCTGTCGCACCTCCGGCTGGAGGGGAATTAGCCAGAAACCACCATACATTAACATTTCGCTCGTTTAATTCCACTACGTCTCCTGGTGGCGTTGCAGTGACGGGGACATCTCTCTGTCCTCCCCTGCGACTGTTGTCTGTGGTTTAGTGTCCTTCCACAAGTTTTGTCCTTCCTCTTGAGCCAGAGCCAAAAGCTCCCTTTGCCAGGTCCTTTGTTGTCTTCTTGAGTCTTTCTCTGGTGAGTCCCACATCCCTAAGGAGGTGTGTGGTTGACCACACCATGAGGTTTTGGGAACCTACCTCCACTGGGTAGATGGTAGTTTTCCAACCAGCCTCCCAGCACTCAGCAGACAACTCTGAGTGCTTGGCTTTCTTGCGTTCAAAGGCGGCCTCCATCCTCTCCTCCATAGGTACTGTGAGCTTGAAGGATCGCCGCTCTTGCCTTGTCTTAACTGACCACACGACTCTGTCTGGCCAGAGGGATGTGGTTATAATCTCTGGAGGTAACTGAAGCTTCCTGTCAACCCTCATGCTCCACCCCTGGTTAGGCAAGAAGAGCCTTGATGTTTCTGCTGACCCCTCCTTCTGTAACCAAGATGGTCAGGTCTTCTGCAGGTGCTGGTGGCACTTCTGCTAGCTTCCTTAGGACCTGATCATGGCGCCATCTGTAGTGGCCCTGCATGACCTTGCTGTCTGACAAGATGTGCTGGAGGTTTACTTTGGGAGCGTTATATAGTGCACAACATTCCTCATTCCCGAAACACTGGTGGAGGTTCAGAGAGCAGGGAAACGTGTTGAAGGTTGAGTAAATGAGGAAGCTGAGTTTTGACTGTGGAATCTTCTACGTCTGACCAAGTTTGTAATTCCCTTCCGGGTTGCCCAGGTTCCTTTCTGACCCTCTGACACAGCTTTGATCTTGTAGTGATCTTCCTTTGTCCTTGTCACCTCCCCCAACACCATTTCCTTCCTTACCTCATGGTTGGACCAGAAGCGTGGTGCATCTCCTTGTCCTAAGCCTGCTCTACTTACATGCAGTCCAACCTCCAGCTTTAAGTCTTCTGTTTTTCCAACATCACACCTCACCACTGTATTGATCTCATACATGTTCTGCACCAATCTAACATACTTCTCTGCCACTCCTGACTTATATACTCTCAAATGTTGCATATGATGTACTCTTTCTAGGCATAAAACCATACTGTTTTCACCAATCTCCACTTCAGACAAATTCTCTTCTTACCCAAACTTTATTCCCCTGTAGTTGTTACAACATTGCACATCGCCTTTCTTATAAATTTACACCAGACCACTTTCCTCCACTCATCAGGCATTTTGTCACACTCTTCTGTTGAACAACCTAGTCAGAAAATCTACCACCACTTTCCTAAGCACTTACATACTTCCACTGGTATGTCATCTGGACCAACTGACTTTCTAACTTTATCCTCTTCAAGGCGTTGCTAACTTTACCCTTTTAAATCTGATCGACCTTCTTCCTGATTGTGTCTCCTCATTCCCATGTCCCTTTCTTTTTCCTCATTCAACATCTCTCCAAAGTCCTTGTGCGTCTTCTGAAGAATGTTTCTGATATTGTGTTATTTATTAACCACAGATTGTTAAAAACATTGGTCAAGTGTTTTAAGATTTGCCAAATCAATTTGGTTGATTTATACCTGCAATGGGCCTGTGAGCTTAAGTATGAAGGGGAGCAGGCCTCTGCCGAGAGAAGACGCAGTGAGTTAAGCTCCAGTGATATTTGACAGATTAGAAGACAGTGTGGCCTAGCTTTTGTGGGCACTGTCTTTGTGTTTTTTGTTGGTGTGTTCACCCTGTTGTTATATATATAAGATAGTTGAAACATTTAAATAAAAATAAAAATAAACATTATTCAGCTATATTATTTCCTTGACTATGCCTGTCTTTTTGGATGACAATTTGCTCAGCACACTCTCGTCCACTCAGGATGTGTAGGATGAGTGACAAGATGGTGAAAGATGAAGCTGACAGACCAGAGCAGACAATCCCAGAGTTGTAGGAAGTAATGTTGGGCATAAAAATGTAAAAAAGTGATTAACCAGGGTGAATTACCATCAATCCTTTAAAACTGATACATCAGAGAGAAGCGACTATAACACCTCAGTTTTTTTTTTTCTTTGACATAAAATGATGAATAATTAAACTGATTCAGCTGTGATCAAATGAATCACTGTGTCTGTGTTCACACCCTCCACAGGTGAAGCTGCAGCGGGTGTGTGAGTGTGTGTTTCCTATGTTGTTTTTAGCAGACAAACATTCAAAGTGTGTGTGTGTGACTGCAGTCAGATGTGGAATGTTCAGGAATGTAGCAGGAACAAGAAAACAGAGAAACACATGGGTGTGGCTCGCACACAACCAGAGGGGAGAAAACCATTGATGGTATGCTGCTGGTCCACTCTTAACAGATGGTACAGACCATGGTGACACCAGGGGTATGATTCACCAGCAACCGCCTGATGTCTCCAAGTAATATATGGAGAGACAACAAACGGAAAGACAAGGAGACAAGTCGGGCGTGGAGTGTGATAACAAGAGACGAGAGAGCGACAGACAGAGGGTGAGAAAGAGAGACTTTCTCTTATCCAAAAAGCTGTGACTGATTATTATCTAATATGAGATTAAGGCAGAACTGAGGTCAGAGGGGAGGAAACAAAGAGAGATGAATGAATGTGTGAGAGACAGTTTTAGTGGTAACACACACACACACACACACAGCAGCCAAAGTGCTTCATTCAGCCTTATGAAAACAAGCTGTATAGTATCAATCACACCAGTTCCCTCCCCCTCTCTGTCTTTTGACCTTCACTCCTTCCATCATCATCCTCTCTTTCATCCCTTCCTTCCCAGTGCATTCATCCTGTGTTTTATCTTTCCCTTCTCTTCCTTCTAATCCAGCCTTTCAACCTGCTCAGTGTCTGTCCAGGATAAACCATGTGTTCTGTTCACCCTCTGATGAAAGGATGACCTCAGCGTCTCCCGGCCAATCAGCACATGGCAGTATTTCTTTTAATGTGTGCCAGGCTGGAAGACATCAGAGGTGCTTCTCCAGAAGATGCACATATGGCCGCCAACGCCGAGACCCTCAGCCTCCGAAAAGCACTGCAGCAACTGGTTCAGCTGACCAGGGGACTAGCTAAGCCGTGGACCAGCTTACCCTCGACCAGCTGATTAAATACCAGCTGACCAGGAACCAGATGATCAGTTTTCAGCTAATTAGGTACCAGCTGTACTGGGACTAGCTGAGAAGGCACCAGCAGACCAGGTTCTGGATGATCAGGTATCAGCTGTCCATGTGCCATCTAACCAGGGACCAGGTACCAGCTAAGCTGGGACTAACTGATTAGGTGCCAGCAGCCCTGGGGCCTGCTTACCATGATTAACAAAAAAAGTTATACCTAGCCTGTTCACGGTATTTAAAACAACCCTGACAAGCGCCGATTTTGTGGTTCCTCTGGGAATTTCTATACGTCATCTCCCCCACTTGGCCCCTGAGATCCTCTTCCTCCATCCACCTCTGTGTGCCACCTGCCCGCCTAAGCACCTTGGGGGCCAGAGCTTTCAGTTGCTCCGCTATGCAGCTCTGGAACGCCTTGCTACCCCATCTCCAAAACTCTGACTCTCACCCCACCTTCAATACCCATCTTAAAACTCACCTGTTCTGCTCTGCCTACTCACAATAACTTCTCTTTCCTTGGTCTGTCTTTTATCTAATTTTATTCATTGTTGATACTGTGATTTTATATCCTGTTTTATAGCTTGTTTTATGTCTTAATTTATTACGTAATATTGAGTAACCTGAAAGGGGCTTTCAAATAATATTTATTATTATTATTATTATTATTATTATTATTATTATTAATTGAATCCAGGTCTTTTTGTTTTGGACGTGCTAACCGCTAATCTATGGCAGTGTTGCCCAACCCTTTTTGCACCACGGACTGGTTAAATGTCAGGTATTTTTTTCGCGGACAGGTCATTAAATTGCGGCAAATAAAAACCCTTTAATAAAATGATATTTTCGCTGAAATATTTTTTCTGCCTATGAAATCCTAATTTACTGTGCATGGGCACAACAAGGATTTCTCAAGTGCACACAGCCTATAATTTTCGGCTACCACACCGGTATAAAAAGTTAGAATCTTGTATCAATGAATCTGTGTCACTTTGAGTTTATTGTTGTTGTCTTCACTTAGAAAATATTTCCTCATCAAATATAGTTGCATTATTGATGATGGAATCCTAGCCATTCTATTGGTCAGTTCTTTTGTTGATATGGGTATAGATTAAGTGGAAGTAATAGCCAGATGGGCCAAAAGGAAACATTATTTCTCTGTGTCCCGGCACTACATCACCCACCGACCGGTACCGGTCCCCGGCCCAGTGGTTGTGGACCACTGCTATATGCCATCTTAGTAGACAGATTAGGTAACAAGTCACTATGGACCACCAACCAGCTCTTTAGATACCCTGTGACCAGGTTCCAGTTGATTAGGTAACATCTGACATAAATATCAGGTCTAGGATCATCTTACTTGGAAGCAGCAGAACAAGTTCCACCTTACCAAGTAATAGTTGACCTGGGACCAGTTGACATAGGATTAGCTGACCTGGGACCAGCTGAGCATGACCACTTGTATGAGCCCACAGTTTTTTCTGCTTCTGTCACGATGTTAAACTGAATAACTGGATTCATTCACAATGACATGTGCTGCACACAGAACAGCCACAAAGTTCAAGGCAGATTTAATTGTCATTCCACCGGGATCCGATTTGACAGTTCACATTCTGAACTACATGTGTCTTAAGTCTAACTCTAATGTGAACACGACTGCCATCTAAAATAGCACACATGTGCCTGTTGGTTCTGTCCTACTTCTCTGTTTTTGTCTTGTTCCAAAATCTTTTCTGTCCATGTGTTGTTCTACACTCATTAATGTTAGATAATATTGGTTGTTAAATATGTCCTTTGTCATGAACATGAACATGAATATTTCAAGTGTGTTAAAAACTTTGAATACATCTTTTTCTCTGGAAACAGTTATTTTTTCCATGTGTATAATTCAATTGATAATAGAAATTGAAATTGAAAGAAACTTTTAACATGACACTAATGTAATGACACTTGAAACAACTGTACCAGAACCTACGATCACGTAGACAAGGCCAAATCCTAGATGTCAAATCACCGTCTGTAGCTAGGAGATTCTGATCACTGTGACCAAGTCTGTTACTGTGTGCAGTCTTGACACACCAGGCTGCCCTTGACTGTTTCTGCTTGGCTTATCAGATTGCATGCTGGGATCAGAAAGATTCCACAGCCATTCTTTGTCCTCGGACCACCCTTTCACATGTGTATGTGAGTGTGACCATTTCCACGGCAACGAGCTGGCGCCGATGAATCACAACAGGTGCGGAACGCTGATGTTTGATGGAGGTGTGGGTCAAATTCTGGGCAGTCGTCACTACAACATTTCTAAGGTCCAAACAAAACTGGATTGAAGGGTAAAGATGGGGAGCAGGAGACTGAAGGCTCATGGGAAGACGCAGTGTGATTGAAGACACGCACAGACAAGAAAAGAATCGTGTCTGCACTAAAACTAAGTCTGGGACTGATTCTCATAAAATAGAGTAGAATACAACGGTTCTTTGTCATCACGTAAAGTAGGGGGTACAACAAAATTGAGGCATGTCCCAAGGAGCCACTATGTACCAAAAAATATATAAACAAGTTCAAACCACGTTCGAGGAACAAGCTAGCCACTACAGACACATCCTTTTCATCAGAGCAAGAGCCAGTATTTTTAGTGCCTGTTGAATGTTCGGATAAATGGTGAGGGTTGCATCTGGAAAGGCATCCAGCATAAAACATTGGCCAAATCAATGATGTGAGTCAAAAAAATGTTTTCCAAGTGTATAGAGCAGAGGAGACTGTGAAAGAGATGTGAAGGATAGAGTGAAAGTAGGATTGAACACCTGGAGAAAGGTGTCAGTAGTAACCTTTGATTGAAGAGAGTCAGCTACAGTAATGGGAAAGGTTTATAGGACAGTTGTGAGACCAGCCACGATCGGTAGATTAGAGACATTAGGAATAGGTAGAAGACAGGAGACAGAAATGAAGGTGGCATAGTTAAAGATGCTGAGATTCTCTTTAGGAGAGACAAGGATGGACAGAATCAGGAATAAGGTCATTGGAGATACAACACAGACAGGAAGGTTTGGAGAAAAAGCTAGAGACCTATGTTACCAGGTAGGAGACCAACAGGAAGTAATGTAGTTGAGTAGTCGGAGTCAGAGTAGAAGATGGAGAGAAAAGGGCAGATAGAAAAGGGTGATTCACTTTGAAAACGCCGGAGGAAGACCAGAGGAGAAGTAAGAGTAGAACCAACCATCACAACATACTGTGAGAAGGTACATAATATCATACTCAGTAACGATGGCAGTGAGTAAAGATTATCTTCCGGAAGTTCCAGGAACACTCACAGACTCATGTTTATTTTTACTATCTCATTCATCAACTCTGACCTGGTTGTTCAAGAAACCAATTGACTCAACCTCCTCACGGCATCATGACAGTAAAACTATTCATGTTTGGCTCAAGTACACACCCACGACATCTGTAAACTGATTCAAAGAAATGAGAGAAAAGCCAAACCAGAGAGGGAGAGAGTGGTTTTTAAAGGTCAGAAAAAGAGTTTGTTGTTGAAGAATGTGGGAGAGGAGAAGAGAGACTGGTGAGTGGGTTAGAGGAGGAGGAACAGGAGGAGCAGGAGGAGGAAACATTAGTGAACAGATGAAGCGTCTGTCAGGTCAACGAGTCCTTTAATGCTTTGATTATCAAATGAAAGCGAATTAACATTCACTCCCTGTGAAGGAGGCCGCAAAGAGAAGGAGGAGGAAGAGGAGGCGTGAGTGTGATATTCAATGATATGGAGACATTTTAACAGTTCAGTGAAGAATAGATGATCCTGGTCCCGCATTTTATGTTTTATTTATGCTGGTTTCTAGTCCTTGCGTCCATCAGGCACATGTCACTCTCCTTTACTACAGGGTGTTATCTTTCTTACTAGTTGTCTAACCTTTTCAGGTTTTGTCCTCATCACAGGACCATCGTCTTGTCTTGTACTCTCACACTTGTCTTGTACTTGGTCTTACTCCACCCTAGTTCCCATTAGATGGTACAAAATTTCCCCGTTGTCACCAGAGCCCTGACCTCCCTCTGTGACTTCAAGAAGAACTGGTAAACCCTTCTCCTCAAAGAACACCTTTCTTAACATCTATCACCTACGTATCTTAACAATTGTCTAATATCCCTTTGTCTCTTCTTACTACCAGAGTTACTTTTCTTATTTATTTACGTATTTTCATTATATTTTTCATTTATTTTAACTGTTACTTTTGTCCTAGATGAAAGCCTCTGCTACATGTTTTGTGTTATTATTATTATTGTTAAGTCAGTCCCAGGTTGTGGCTCTGTTAGTCCAAGTCACAGAACCAGAACTGTACCTACAGGACTATAAAAGTCCAGTTCTTCCTGAGTGTGCAGTACAGTACATGACTGTGTCTGTGACAGACTTACGTCAGCTGCTCACTGAGCTTGTCTCTCTCTTCTCTCAGTGTCTCCATCTCCTCAAATGAATGTTTCAGCTCCACTCTGAATTCTAGACACACAAATACACACACACACACAGATACAGACATTAATTTACAATTCATTTACAAGATAATTAATTATCTTTACATCAGGTGAGTGTAAATATTTGGTCCATGAACACTTTCTGTGACCAGAAGCTGCTACAAAATGAGTAACAGTAGGAAGAACACAGCAACAGAGGAAATAGAAGTAGAGGATCAGGGGACAGAGACAGAGGATGAAAAGAGAGAGACAGAGATTGAGGAAAAAGAGGGTGTGAAGACAGAGACAAAGGGTGAGGAGACAGAGCGTGAGAATACAGGAAAGAGGGAAGAGAGCAGAGACAAGAGATGAGGGGTGAGGAAAACAAGAATGAGTGGAGAAAGACAAGGTGGTGAGGGAAAAAAGAGACAGAAGAGACAGAGGGACAGAGACAGAGGGTGAAGGGTCAGAGGGTGAAGAGACAGAGGGAAAGGAGATAGAGATAGAGGATGAAGAGACAGAGATTGAGGAGACAAAGGATGAGGGGACAGCGGTTGAGGAGATAGAGACAGAGAGTGAAGAAACAGAGACAACTATCCTACATCACAGACAGAAACCTTTCGTCAAATAAAGATCTCTGTAATAAAAACAAGAAAAAAATCAGAGATGAAGGAGAATAAACAGTGAAGAATGAGAAGACACCCAGACAGAAACATGAGCTGGGGGGAGGTGGAGATTGAAGGTTGTAGAGCAGTGGGTTTGGAAGAAAAGTCAGACAGAGGGAAGTGTTTGTGAGTGAAAACCATAGCAGGAGGGTGGATGGTTTGGACGTAGGGAACCAATGAAACAGTATCCTGTGGTTGTAAATGCTACTGTTTCCCCCTTAACTTCCCCGGTCACTGGTCTGACACTGTTACAGGACATGTTACAGTGTGTGTGCGGTGGGGGCTTGCAGGGTGGGGGCAGTCCAGTGTCGACATCACTCCACCTTGATCTTTGAGAAACCTTCCAGAATTAAGTGATTTGGACCCAGCTTTCTGAGCTCTCCTCCCAGAAAATAACACTCCTGTCTCTTCACAAAGAGGAAAACAACAAAACAAAGTATTTTTTTTTTTTTGCAAAGTATTCTACCTTTTCACAGGTATACAGTTAAATACCAGAACTCCCCTTTAGAATTAGAACTAAGGTAGACTTTTAAACGAAGAGGAGAAACATCTTCAAGAAACCTCTACTATACCCAGTTGCCCTCAAAGTAACTATTTTTGGATTATTTGACCTGGGTGACCGAAAACGTACACAGACAAATGATTTGACCTGCCCTGCTATAAATGTTGTTTGTTTGGTCCAGAGGAGCGTACGTCCGAGTGTGTTTCCTCATATGTCCGTGAGCAGCAGATTGCGAGAAGTGAGTTTTCGGCGTGCGTCCTTCAGAGTGGTGCTGCAGGTCACCCTGGCTGTGTTACTAAAGAGCTCTCTAATGTTTTGGACCATGTCACTGTGACATTCTCTACCTTAGAATTTCTGTTTCCCCCACGTTGGCTCTTTGTTTTTCCCCTCTTTTATTCCCCTCGTCTCTTGTCTCCTGTATTCTCTTTTCTTTCTCTCCAACCTCTCCACGTCTCATATTTTCTCTCTCAGCCGAAGGAGACCGACGTAAAAAGCAGCAATAGACCAGTAATTGCTTTCCGGTCACCATGACATGACAAGGTCTGCTAGGGTAAAACACACACACACACACACACACACACACACGCACACACACACACACACACACACATAGTGTAATGAGGTGGCCGTAATTTCATAGCAGGAAACCTGCAAGTCACGATGCCTCTGCCTGTGAGTTCATCATGTGTTGAGACTGAGAGCTGTCAGAGGGACCTAGGACCTAATCAAGAACTGTAGAGGTCTGAGTAGGGGACTGACATCAGCAGTCATTAATATATTGCTATATATACTCTCTCGCCATCTATATCTCCATAAAAAGTGTTTCGTCAGGGTACTAACTACTCTAAATCAGTGTTTTCCAAATTACCAGTAAAAAACTTTTTTTTTTGGCTATACACAAGAACATAAGGTTACTACTGCTCATCAGAGCTCCACCTCGCTTCATGAACCCAGGTCAGTCACCAGGTCAGTCTTCTATCTCACCCTCTCAGCAAGATAAATGACAAATTTCAACACTGAAATTACAAAGGTGGTCCTTTTGAAGTTATATATATTTGTCTATATATTTATAATAAAAATATACAACCCAACAAATGATGGATATGAATTTGTTTATGCCAGATCCAAAATAACAACAAATAACAAAACTGAACACAATGTCACATCTGAGGTTATATTTGGCATTAGACATTTGACCAAGACTTGAAGCTCTATCAGATCCTGTGCTCTGATGAATCAGACAGGGCGCTTTCAATGGAGGGGTCATCAGACTCTTGTCTGTCGTGTCTGTTGTCGGTCTGCATTGTGCGTTTACATCAAGTGGACTAGCTATGGTTGTTGGTGCTACAATAATGTGAGTAATAAACGTGTTGGAGTCTGCTGTGGAACAAATTGAAGTGGTATCTTGAAGAGCCACTATATATATATATATATATATATATATATATATATATATATATATATATATATATATATATAGAGTCAGCTCTATCAGATCCTGTGCTCTGATGAATCAGACAGAGCGCTTTCAATGGAGGGGTCATCAGACTCTTGTCTGTCGTGTCTGTTGTCGGTCTGCATTGTGCGTTTACATCAAGTGGACTAGCTATGGTTGTTGGTGCTACAATAATGTGAGTAATAAACGTGTTGGAGTCTGCTGTGGAACAAATTGAAGTGGTATCTTGAAGAGCCACTATATATATATATATATATATATATATATATATATATATATATATATATATATGTTCAGGATCTAACTAAACTGGAAACTGGTAAAGTAACCAAAACTTTCTCTGCTGCTAACACACTAACATGTTTTTTTGACCCTCTCACATGACTCTTTCCCGCAGCAGCATTTCTGACATCAGAGCAGGTAACCACTAGCTGTGTTTCAAACAAACACTGTTCTTATTTTCAGCATCACCTGTGTTTACTCCTCCATGTTTTCACAGAGCAGGGTCAGGACCCAAAAATGGGGCAAGAAGCAAAAACTGTAGGTCTGTGGGTTGATTGTTGGGTTACAACACAGAAAGGACAGCTGGAGTCTGAGTTATAGCTGGTGTAAAAAAATTCCTTCTCCACCTTGTGGCAAACACCAAAGTCAACACAAACAAAATTAAGCTGGGATCAGAAGAGAAGACACCATATCATCTGAGGAAGGCCCAGGGTGTTGGCAAAGGGCTGTGGTTTAGGGAGCAGTCACAGACACACACATGTGCACTAATTCACACACTCTTACTCATTCTGAGTCACCCCACTCACCCCACCCTCCCCAGGATAATCATCATCACACCTTTCTCTGGAGGACACTGATCAGGAAACAGAATGGTTGGTATTTCAAAACAGAGTTATTAGAGTTTAATTTGCCTCTGGCCCACCCCTCCACCACCCCCAGGTTGGTCCATCATTCCTACCTAACCATAAAACACATTCATTGGTTTTCCTTGGGTCATATCCTCCTGCTTTCCTCTCAGCGTTGCTCCTCCTTTTTCTCTTTTCTTCAGCTGTTTGACGTTATTCCACAGAGGCAGGGCTTTAGACACCCACATGGAAACAGAAGGAAGAGGAGAAAGAGAAGGAGGAGGAGGCAGGTGACAAATGTAGGTGGGGACCTGGCCCCGACTGCAGCTCCACCCTCAAGGAAGAGTTTCACAACATGTGGAGAAGGTGGATGAAAAGGAATAGGAAAAGGAGGGCGAGGAAACGAAAGGAGGAGGAGAAGGAGCAGGAGGCGTTGTTCAATTGGCACTGAATGATCTCACCTTGCAGACGAAAATCATTGATCCAACACACGTTGGGAACATATGTACTGAATGCATGTGTGTGTGTGAGTGTGTGTGTGCATTCAGTCTGTGTGTGGTTTCTATTAAATCTGTTGTCTGTGCAGCAGCTGCCACTCTCTTTCTTGTCTGGGAACAAAGTCAGTCAGAGAAACACGCACACCTTCATCAATTTTCTCTCTCTCGCTCTCTGACACACACACACACACACACACACTCACACACACACAGAGTGAATAAACAGATAATTGAAGTGCTGGAAATCAGCAGAGAAAGTAGGCCCTGTTTCCCTATTTGTCTGTCTCTCTGTCCTATAGGTTCATTGAGCAGCTCAGTCCTTGACAAGATGTAAAACATTTCAAAGCTGTTCCAACTCCTGAGGGAATGAAACCACGTAAGTAACTTTTAGACTTCACGTCAACCTTCTCCAAGTGCAGCAGGTTGACGTGTCTCCACTGTGTACAAACAGCACTGCTGGGACATTTACCTGACGCTGTGTCCTGGCTCAGCTGCAGCATCATGGACTTGAACTCCAGCCATGCCCCTGTCAGCTGCCTGAGGAAACCCTGTAGATCCCTGAGCGCGTGGCCAGATGAGAGGAGTACAGAGTGTGTCTCCTGGAGGAGCTTCACCTGCTGCCGACACACACCTCTGACACACCACAACCACAACAAAGAAAGGTCTGGTCAACAGTTGAAAAACGGAAGTGAATGTTGTCATGATGAAAACATATTCCTCACTGTGATTACTAATTTTGGCTTCAGCAAAACCTTTTTAAAAATGACAGGTTCTAGGTCAAAGTACTGGCATTCACATCAGTACATACGGTCATACTGGAAATTATGGGACCAAATTAATGTTTTATTTTTTTTTCTCACATAAACTTTAAGAGGCAAAACTTCAGAAAAGCAGGGGTCTGAGTGTCATGTGACTATTTCAATATTGAGTGAATGAACTAACCAAAATGTTCAATCAAAGATATCCAACCATATCAAAAACAATTTTTTTATTCCAAACACCAGCAAAGTAATGCGATGGAAAAAAATGTTGTGATCTATAAATAAACATGTCTTTTTCTTATAATCTGCTGTTTTTTAAAGAGCTAATTATTGGGTCTGTGAAAAGTGACAGAGCCAATCAGATCACAGGGGATTCACAGTGAGCAAGCAGCACTAATAATTACAGATTAGAGAAGCTCTATTAAGTGCTCAATCAAATGGAGTTACACAATTCTTGCAGACCAAAAACATCTGTTCCACCCACAATTCCCTGGTTATTGGCACAGAAATCCTGCTCTCACAAATCGGTGCTTGTCGGACGACACTTCAGGCTGAAACCAGAATCGGACTGATTGTGTCTTGCCCGGTGTTATTTGCTATCCGGACATGAAGTCTCTGAGTGGCAGGTGGAGTTGGAGAAAACATAATTTATGAAAATCAAATGCTGATGGAAAAGGAGAGCAGAAAAGTAATAAAAATAGAGATCAGAGGAAGGAGCTTTTCTCAGAACACTACAGTTAGCTACAAGGACGCTAACTCAACGCGACCTGTTATCTCCTGCACGTGGGCCCACTCATACACACCCTGTACACACACACACACACACACACACACACACACACAAAGTGAATTAAGTCACAAACTCATGCAAAGACAAGATTTACAAAAGTCGAGTAGTGGAACAGAACAGTCTGTGACCACAGGAACATTTGAAGGAACATGTACACACACACCTGCGTGTTCAAGAAAAAAATGGCAAGGACACAGACCAGCGTCATAAGTCATAGTGTGGTGATAAAGAGTGCAGCGATATTTCCTCCTGAAGGTATGTGTGAAGTAGAGTGACGGAAAAATTGATGAAAATGAGTGAGAGTGAAGGTAACCATTGGTGTAGAAACACACGAATGTCAGGTGATATCAGTCAGATTATTTAGGTTCATTGTCAGCAGAGATAATGAAGATTATGAGCAGGAGGAGGAAGGGTACTTGATGGTTTCCTCTTTTACTCCTTTTGTGACAGCAGTCTTATTGAAAAAGTGATTTTCTTTCTCTCCCTGACCTCTCATCTCCTCCCACTCTCTCCCTCGCTTCCTCTCAGTGTCTGGAAATAACCACAGCTCTGGTGAAATCATGTTGTCTTCCTGTTTTGAATTTTTTTTTTTTTCCCATTTTCTTCATTTATCGTCTTCATTCTTTCACATTCTATCTTCCTCTCTTCTTTTTTGTTCTTCCCCAGGTTGTTTTATGTACCTGACAATTTCAGTGTGATGTTTCTCGTCTCTAAGTAGCTGCTCTGCCTCCTCCTTCATGGATGTTGCCATAGCCAGTCTGTCAACACAGGAGAAGAGAAACTGTTTCTAATTAAACAGCCACGGCCAACGCCACAAAACCAGATAACATCAGAGACCAGACAGAAAGTGAAGATAGGAAATAACTGGAACTAAGAGTTGGATCTTTCCCTCTCCTTACCTATAAGATACCCCCCTCTTGCCCCCAGCAATTTTCCCTTCTACATTCTCTTTTACAAATCTGTATGTTTGCTGCTCAGAACCTCAAGAAATACTCTTGATGGTTTTGGCCCAATGTAGTCAGATCTTGCAGACAGCTGTAAACAAAGAGATTGTTGCATGGGAAAGGAAATCTTCAGAGAAGAAAAACTTAAGCAGCACAGAGACAGAGATAATGAGGAGTGGGTGTCTCGCAACAGAGCAGACAAAAACACACAGGTTGTAATCAAGAAAAGGTTGATCACAAACTCTGCATGGGATTCTGTGCAAATGTGGGAGAAGTCGTGGAAAGGATGAGTGCAGAGGAACGCAGCAACACCCTGCTGATCATGAATCCCTTCTGTACTTTGATATGAAGCTGCCTGTTTCCCACCACTGTCTTAAACTATTGATTTAGTTCCATGTCGTGTCGTAACAACCTCATCACCAAGAATCTAAGGCGTGGTGCACTAGGTAATTGAAATTAAAGGTAATTGATATTTAAACTAAGTTTCTGTCTTGATTCTGATGATTGACAGCTGACAAACATATTGTTATAATTATCAGAGACGCAACAATATGCAAATCATAATGTAAGAGCAGAGTGCCAAAATGTGCCAAAAAGCCAAAAAGAAACAAATGGTACAGTATACTGGTATACTGAAGTATATATATATATATATATATATATATATATATTTATATATGATATAAGTATACTAATACTTATATACTTATATATGATATTAGATTATGACATTACTTATGCTATATTTTATAAATATTACATATCTCAAACATCTCTCAGGGTTGGTATGTGGGGTTTCCACCCCATGACCATCTTGATATATACAGTATATATAGTTATATAGGAGATATGTAATAACTGAACGCCACACAATTATTATCTACTAATCTACTAATACATCTATCAGTAGAGTTAGAAAATTTCCATTGGAATTAAGGGCAAATGAGAAGATTTACAAAATTGAAGGTTGCCCCTCAGCAGGGGACTTATATGTAGTTAGAGCAAATATATTGTAGCTAATCAAAAACAGTTTTTTTTTCTATGTGTTCCATCTCAGTTACAGTGGCCACACTTTTGAGCCCAAAGCACAGACTATTGACACCACACAATGGATCCTCGCGATGATATGAAGTTAAGACAATTTTTGTAATATTACAGAGTAGAAATATATCTAATTTAATATATTCGATTTTAAATGGTATTGAAGTGGAATCAAAATATATCCATATATTAATATATTCATATATCAGCTATCTAGCTGCTAAGTTAGCTGCTAACTATTAGCTATCTTTCATTCCATGGACCATTGAATAGCCAGCTCTTATTATAGCTTCCTCAAATCTGATGCTGCTTCTTCTGACTCTTACAGTTTTCTGTAACCGTACAAGAATTCTTCATCATCATGGTCAATGAGTCTACGACCCACAGAGAAGAGGGAAATATTCTCTAAGTAGAGTCCAGATAGTTATCAGATTATTGACCTCTATATTTCTCACTTTCCCACCCTCAACCTGCAGCAGAGAGAGACAGTTGTGATAGAGCTGCAGCTGCAGCTACTTATGAACGCAACTCCACGCCACTATTAAGACTCTCCTTATTTTAGTATTAGGAATTATTATTAGGATAAGCGAGGACCAAAATATTAACAGTTATCTTTGTATTTGATTTACAAATTTCTAGATATAAACTGGAATTTATTTAACCCCTTTAAGCCCCAGCTACCACTAACCTATTACCATCAGCATCCAAAAGTTAGAGAAGCCAGATGGAGATAGTTTGGACATCTGAGGAGGGGTGGATACAATGGTAGAAAATTGATTCTGGAGATAAATTACCAGGAAGGAGACAAAGAGGAGATTGATGGATGGAGGAAGGACATGAAGGTATTTGATTCAGAGTTGAAGAGGGAGAGAACGAGGGGAGATGGAAAAAGATGATTTGTTTTGGAAATCGCTGACTGAAGAAAAAGAAGGAGTCTGTATTTAATCAGATCAGAACATGTACTACTGCCTGTTTATTTTATAATGAAAATATCTTGGTGTTGCTTGAGAAAGTTTAATTTTCACAATCAAGCAGTGAGGAGACATGTAAGGCAGACTGTGTATCAGATAAGCCACAGGTGCGGTCTCTCAGGGTTGTTCTGTGGGGTTTCCTCCCCCGTCACCATCTTAATAATAGTGCCCCCGTTGGGCCATAGGTGGCCCGTCCCCACATGTAAAACCATTCTATATTTACATGCGTGCCTACTCTTTGTGAGCAATGGCGGTCCAGCTCCCACTGTTCCCCCATCTGTCCCCCGCAGTCCCAGAGCCCTGATCAGAGAGAACGCAGCCTTGAGGCGGAGGGAGTGAGGGTTTGCGTGAAGTGGAGCGTGTGTGCGTGCATTTACTTTGTATCCAAATCTGTTTGTGCTTTTGCGCACATGGGCCGGAGCTGCTGTTCCCAGGGCACGGGCGCTCAGAGGAATAACGAGGTAGCATGGTGCCAGTGAGTGCGTGCCAGATTAGAGCACCCCCTACCAGCAGCTCGGATCAAGCGCCTCATCAGGACATGTCTCTCTCTCTCTCCACCGCTCTGTCTGGCACACACACACTCACACACACACAGACAGACACGCACACACAGCCAGGGCGTCGATCTCTTAGCCTGGGTGTTATCATGACCTGCCATGTCAGCCATTTTTTTTTCTGCTCTTACATCAGTTTAAAAAATATCTCTGAGATGAGGCTTAGAGGATGACCTGGCTCCTGCAGGAATATTATTTTTAGCCCCAGAGTGCGTGAAACGTGGGTGTAACAAACCTCTGAGTTTTGCCTTTTCTGTCAAACTCGAGGATAAAAGTTTCTTACTTTAATGTTTTGTCTGTGCCATGGGAGAGCTGCTGCGACCGCTGAAGTACGGTTTCATCTCTGACAGAGCGCCTGCGTGTCACTGTGTGCGTTTGTGCTCCTGTTTCCCTCGTCTTCATTAAAGGAGGATAAAAGCTCCTCCGATATCAAAGTGTCATCTGCTCCACTCTGTGTGTGGGCATGTGAGTGAGTTAAAAGAGTGTTTTGATCAACACTCTGGCAGGACATTCAAAGCTAGGAGACATTTCTTCTTAACCTAGAAAGAAGAACTAACAGCACATACTGTGCCTACGAGGAAGAAGAGGTGAATCTGCATGAACAAAGGCGAAGTCAAGGAAGAGTTCAGGAAGCAGGCTGAAATAAGAAGGAATCGGAAATGTGGTTAATGTCCAACCTGGGCAGATCTATTAATACTTCTATGTACTTAAATTTGATCAGGTATTATTAGATCAAGTACTCCGACGCAGTAGTTAAAGTGTTGTTTGAGCTGTTCATAAAACATTGTTTACAGTGGTTTCACTGTTGAGCCCTTTCACTATATTGCAAATCTTTGTAGTATATATTTTTTCTTCTTCTTATCCTTATCCTCTCTTTTACCTTCTATCCATTTTCTATTCCGACTACATTGTCCTCCTTCACTGCATCCATCATTCTCCTGTTTGGCCTTCCTGTTCGCCTCCAACCAGGTTGCTCCATCTCTAGGACCATTCTTCTACCAATGAACAGTATCCACTGTCCCTCCACTGAACATGTCCAAACCATCTCAATCTGGTTTCTCCAGCTTTTTTCTCCCAACATTCCTGTCTGTGTTGTCCCTCCTATGACCTCATTCCTTTTCCTGTCCACCTTTGTCTCTCCCAAAGAGAATCTCAGCATCTTTAACTCCCCCACCTTCAGCTCTGCTTCCTGTCTTGTATTTTTTGCTAGTATTTCTAATCCATCCATCATGGCTGGTCCCACAACCATCCTGTAAATCTTTCCCCTTCACCTTAGCTGACACTCTTCGATCACAGATCACTCCTTGTAACCTCACCACTCCACTGTTCTGACTTTATTTTACACTGTGTACTCTCTGTCTGGCTGTGACTTCAGTCCTCTTCTCTCTCTCTCTAGTGCAAACCTCCACCTCTCTAAGTTCTCTACTAGTTGTTGCCTCCTCTCACTGCAGATCACAATGTCATCTTCACGCATCATCATCCATGTAGACTGACCTCATCTGTCAATCTGTCCATCACCAAAGCAAACCAGAAGGGTGTCAGGGACAATCCTTAATGCAGCCCCTCCGCCCCCCTTGAAGTCTTCTGTCCTTCCAACACCTCACTATTGATGGACTATTCATATACATGTCCTGCCCCAAGAGACTTCAATGCTTCTGACTTCCTCATACAAAACCGCAATGTATCTGCTACAAGGGAGAATCCTCTAGCACAGCTACAAACAAGTGGAGGCACTCCACAATGTGAGTCTATGACACCTGAGACATTGCCACTGTTCTCCAGTCAGTCAATTAGATGATGGTGAGACATTAATTTGTTCATTAACAGTTGACATAGAGTTAACTACACGTGTACGAAGGACAGAGGGGAGACGTCAATCAAGACTGCTTACAGACTGACGTTAGTCAGAACTGTCTTCTGTCTTCTTCATGCTGAAACACTATCTACTTTGTAGCTAGGAAACAGACCAATCACAGCATTCCTATTAGCTCCCACACTTGTTCTATCTTTTGCCTCCTGATCTCATCATCCCCAGATGAGTGATGAGAACCAGACCAAGAAGGAGAAGAGTGAACCACAGCTCAGTTTACTGTACAGACAGGAAAAAGCTTAAGAGTAAAAGACTGGTCATCCTTTAACATTTAAAAATGATGCAATAAATAGATAATAATAATATTAATAATATTAATAATACATGTATTTTTGTGTACTTTCAGCTAAGATGTCAGGTGAGTCAGGATTATGGTTTTCTCTAACAGTGTATTATGTCCAGTTGGTTTAGTCCAGTGGTTCTTAACTGTCTGTCTTCAGGACAATCAGCCCTAAATTTCAAACAAACTAATTTTATATAACACATTAGTAACACTTTAGGGAATGTACCGAAAGCTTATTCTCTTACTTGTTCTGGCAATAAAAATACATCTTATCCATTGCCGAGTCATGGTGGCATACTGTGAGCCTTCCTGTGGGTGATGAGTCCACTGGAAGATAAAAGCTGGTGGATTCCAAACTGAAGCCTTGCAGACCCAAGTCTGCTCCCTTAACTGCTAGGCCACAATTGCTGCATAAACATGATCATCCAATATTTGGGAAATACTTGTGTTAATAGCACATATACTGTTAACTGCCCCAAGTATGTGTTTCATCCAGGAATCAAACCCACAACTCTCTTGTTCTGAAGGCAGCATGCCAATCACTGTGAAAGTTATTAATAAAGGGTTAAATATTTTTAGCCTTTTGTAAACCATCTATTGTAGAAATTGAGCTATTGTAGAAAAAAAGCTGAATTATAATGTTAATAGAAGTTAGTTAAATTAAAATTAAAAGATTAAAAAGACAAATGTGCCACATATGGCCCCCAAGCCTTAGTTTGCACATATATGTGCTACAGCAACATAGTAGTAACATTAAATAATATATTGAAACAGGCCAGTGTTACCAATGTGACCAGTGTTACCAGTGATGGAGACACTGGAGTGTGTTGGACAGTGCCTACAACCACATACATGTACATTCCTGTAGTCACTTCTCTATTTGTCTCTGGTCTTCTGCTCTGATGTCAGTAACACACCTTTGGTATCACACTTTTCTTAATCTCCCTGGAAGGCAAGAGTAATTCCCCCAGAGAACACGCTGCGGCTTGTTGTTGTTCTCACCTGAGGGACACCAGAGTACACCTGTGGCGTGAAGACAAAAATAGCCAAGAATTTTGGCTGGATAACAGAGAGATAGAGTCTGAACATCAGCCAGGTCACATGACTTCTCTGTCTATATATTTTTCTGCTGCCCCCGCTGTAATTAATTTAAATGGATTTGAAAGAAAAACATATTCAGATTAATGTGATTATGCACATGTTTTCGACAGTTATATGTCAGTTAAAATTATAAATATATACATATATATTATGTGAGTGAAGATATATGTGTATATATATATATATATATATATATATATAAATATATATATAAATATATATAAAACACATATACATATATATCTTCACTCACATAACAATCCAGGTCAAATCTCGATTCACAGGCTACAATCCAATTCATAAAAAAATATTCAACAATTTTTTACACAATTTATCAATATGGCACTATAATGGGGAGCTGTGAATCTAATATTAACACAAGATATTTATACTGATTGACAACTTGTATTTTATGTCCATTGAGTATATCAGGATCAGGTGACACTCTTCTTATTTTAGTGAAATACATGTCTACAGTTTTAGAAAGGTTTAGCTGTTTAGCAGCACTCCTGTATTGTTTTGTTTTGTAATATAACGAGCCAATGTTGTGTCTATGTCAATTTGTGGGCGGGGCCATGGAGCAGGAAACCAATCCACGGACAAAATTCCGAACCATCGGACCGTTTTACTGCATTTCCGATCCATCAGGGCTTTTTGGACCTGTACACCCGGATCGTGTAGGTCACAGAACAATAACTGATCCAAAATGATTAAAAAATAAAACATACACTAAGCTGATACTGAACGCACAGCTGCAGGACGTCAGTAAATTGCTAATGCTGATCTATCGTGGCAAGGCAATTATAGAAATTGTTTTAATGTCGTTTGAAATGTTTTTTGGTTGTGGAGGTTGCAACCTCTCACACTTAGGACTCACCTGTGCTCCAGTTGGTGGAGGTATTTCTTCTGATCATTGATAGTCCCGTGTGCCTTTCCAAGTGCGTCCCTCAGACGTTCCTCTCTACCCTCTGCCTTTTTCCCCAGCTCCTCTCTCTGCCTCTTCAGTTTGACCAGCAGCTCTCCCCTGAGTTCTTTTTCTTTTTCTCCACTGGCCTTGTTGTGATGCTGTTCCATCTCTCTCTTCTTCTGTTCAAATGCCTCTCTCAGAATATTCTCCATGTTCCTTTTTTTATTCTCAAGCTCCTCTCTCAAACTTCTCTCTCTCTGCTCCACTTTCTTTACCACCTCCAGGTCTAGTGTTCTCTCCAACTCCACTCTGCTCAGTTCCACAGCCTCCTTTTGGGCCTTCTCTCCATCAGCAGTTACCCTCAGGTCCTGGAGCTCAGACTCCAGCTGAGACAGTCGGCTGTTGAGCTGATGAAACTCATGGTAGATGAGGTAGCTCACCCCGCAGTAGCGACACGCTGTCTCACTATGCTCCATCTGGGAGAACGTAGAAATGGGTTTTGTCAATATTTAAATAAAAAATAAATAAAATAAAAATACGTTTTTTAATGTCCTTCATGGATTTGTTAGTGTCTTCCAAAAAACACGAAGAGCATTATTACTCCATGGAGGTGAGTGTTGTCATCTCAAGGGCTGCTCTGACAGAGGCAGACAGATGGTATTGGTGCTGTCAGCTCCGAACTGATAACAAGGAGGCACTGTTTGATGATGTTACGTGAAGACATCCATTTAAATACTCACGGTGAAATTGTTGCAAGGTTTAAAAGGCTTCGCCACCAGCCCGTCGGCTCATTACGGTGGTAACCACCTCTTTTTTAGACCTAATTACAGTTTGTTAATGAGAAGCAGACGGGCTGCAGGTTCTCAGGTTCCAGGTACTTCTGATTATAGCAGAATGAGTCGTTCCAGACTGGCTCTGCTGTTAATGAGGGTATGGAAATGAAATATGTAAAGAAACTGGGTCCAAACTTAGCAGCGTCTGTGATCAGCTGATGTAATTATAAACCTGTACAAATGGAATATAAATGAATTTGCCTCAGTGTCACCCAGCTGACTCTCCAGTAGCTGGATGATGGAGAAAAAAAAATTAGAATCACCAATATTTGGAATCAATAACGAAATACAATTGTGCAAACATTATTTAAACAATACACTGCTCTGAGCATAGCACCATACCAACCAGGTAAGAAGATAAGGAGGAATTAATTAATAATTCAAACAAATGTAACAAACAAACAATATTATCACAATTTCACCAAAAGGAGATTAGTTTACAGGTATGTCTGTCTCTGCTGTATGGCTAGACCAAAGATCTGCCGTTGCTGTATATCAACCGTCTTATTTAATTCTTTTGCAAATTCTCCTCAACGTTTTTATACATGGTTTATTTATTTTATTTTTAATGTATCTTTTTATTTAGAGTTTATTTATTATTATTCTTTAAGGAAAAGAAGAAGAAGACTATGTATCTGTTTATTTGTTAAATAGGACAATGTACATTGATGATTCATATTTATAACAAATGGAAATGCACCCAATTGTAGCCATCTAGGCTAATTACCATTGGTAGTCCCCCCTGCATATAGAAGAAGACATTGTGTCCAGGTAGCCACACAGATATGGATAGAAAAAATAGCTCAAGAGTTGACAAAAATACGCAGCAACCAGGCCCCATGTCCTTATATACCCTCACATTGGTTGAGGAAAAACTTCCCAAAACCCTAGTGTGGAACTAAGAGCAAGAGAATAGTTTATAATGACACAGCACAAAACATACCGAAAAAAACAATGTACAGATGGAATATACGGTCCTGGCAACCCCCTGTTCTCAGAACTGTGTTCTGCTGAAATGATGTCGAGAGCATAACTTTGTCAAACTCATTTATCATTTTCTTAAAACCCACAACCTCTACTGCACTGATATATTTTAAATACTACAGTAGTATTAACTGTATTGAAACATACCCCCCCACACCGCCAGGACAAAATGTCCATGAATGTCCAACAGCTTATTTTTGTTTGTTTGTTTTTTGTTTAAAAATGTCCCTACAACTGCGGCTTCCCCAGCACAAACACACACGCACAGACACAGACAATCTACTGACCTTACAGAGAGTTAAAAACACACACGAACACACACGCAGACGTACACCCTGTGGGCAGAGTGTCTGGTTGTGTGCTCCCGTGACTAACTTCACCCCCAGGGGGAGCCCCGTGTCCTGAGCAGTGACACGTTCACTTAGCACTCAAACCACAAATCTACGCCTCCACAGACAGCTAACACACACACACAGACACACACACACAACACGATAATCTAGACCAGGCAGGCAAACTTCTCTGAATTATAAAGCTGCTTTGTGTTTTAATTATAGTTCTGCCATTTTCTTGCAACGCAAACAATTTACCAATAGAGGGCGCGGAAAAGGCTAAATGCAACACTTCTGATCTGGACAAACGAAAGAAAAAGGTTAACGCTGAAGATTTAAAACAAAAAAAAGGAAGTGAATTTTAGAGATGCAGTTTCTGAACGGTCTTCACTCCTATGTCCTACAACACCCCCTTGTCTCTGCATCCATCCACAGCTGCTGCCAGACTTATTGAAGACGCCTGGATCCACTCCCATCAGAGGCTTTCACTCGCCATGCAGCAGTGATGATTCTTTTTTCACATTTTCATCTGACAATCTTATTCTGTCATTGACAGACTGGTTTATTCTAAAAACCGTCTCCACCTGAGAATTGGAATTTTGGGGCGGGGGTTAATTGTGTATAAGTGTGTATCAGTGTGTGTTTTTTGACTGGCATCTACTTCCATGTTATACTCCATCTTATCACCATTCTACCTCCATGCTGCATCAATTAAAGATGGGATTATTACCTCCCGCCCGATGTAAAACATTTAGGAGGGTGTGGGGGAGTAGAGGGTGCAGGCAAAGGGCGACAGGGTTGGGTTAATTTGTAGCTGCTTGGTGACTTGCCAGGATGCGAGGCATAATTAATTTATACTTTGCCTTTTTAGCTCCTTTACCGTCTGTGTGCGTGTCTCCATCGTCTCATGACAAACCACAGCAGAATGATTTCTGCAGAAAAAAATCTAACTTTAAAATACTTCAAACTCCAGTGACCTAAAATCATCTCCTGATATTAACACTGAATCTGGTTCCAAAAGCAGACATTCACAGTCTTTTTCAACAGGATTCAGTGTTGTTTGTTAGACAGGTAGAAGGTAACAGTCCGTTTGAAGACCTCCGCAGACTCAACTGCATTTACTCTGAATTTCCTCTGTGAGTGGAAGGGAAGCCATCCTCACAAAGCCACAGAAAGTGGAGAACTCAGAGAACCCAGTCAGATCTTTGGACAGAGTTGTTGTGGATGAGTACCAGACACGCAGCCCTCATTTTTGGTGCAGCAAGGCTAAGAAGCATTTGGATTAAGTTTATTGAAGTGATACAATGATGGGCATTAGACCGAGCAAAGGAATAACAAGGACAAGGGAGCAGTCGTATGGAACCTGACTCCTGAAGATTTTTGTAATCACACCTTTGTTTTTAAACAGTTTTTTTTTCCATCATGTTGAGAATCCACAGGGTCTGGATGACGGCAGTGTTTAAAGCAGGGGTGGGAAAAAATGTGACTCCCTGACCACTATGTAGGGAAAAGATAACGATAATATAAATTAATAGTAATTTTGGAAGTTTGGCAGGCCACATTAATAAGCCTGATGGCCTCCATCTGGCCCCAAAGCCTTAGTTTGCTGAGGTCTGGTTTACGAGAATATGAAAATAAATAGATTTACAGTGGTGCCTCAGCTTTGGAACGCCTCAGCCCTCGACCAACTCGACCAAAAAATTATTTCAGACCTCGATCAAATCAGACCTCGACCACCAACCTGGAAAAGATTAAGTTTGAAAGCTGAGGCACCACTTTAGTTAAAAAAAAATTCTTAAACTCTAAACTCTTTCTAAACTATTTTTCTAATTTCCAACAGAACCAGTGATAGAGCATCTTCTCAGAACATCATTCAGCTGAACTGATAGTGAACCAGTGTGAACCTGTCTGTCTTTCTCTCAAACAGGAAATTCTGTTCATCCAACTATTTGCCTATAAATGACCAGGTGCACGTGTAGCTTCGAGACGCTGTCTGTGTGTGTGTCTGTCTGTTTCTGTCTGCGTGTGTGTCTGTATCTGTCTGTGTGTGTGTCTGTATCTGTCTGTGTGTGTGTGTGTGAGGAAGTTAACACTTCGTGACTGTGGCTTTGTTGATTTTTTGCAATGATAAACCCCCTGTGGTGCTCAGTGTAGCGAGAGCCAACACTGAGACTCTGCTCATTTAGGCCTCCTGACGTATCGCACGTCACATGACAAGTGTGCGTGAGTTTACGAACAACTGCATGAGCCGAAGTCGGCATGTGTGCGGATATTGCTCTGTATGTGTCGTGGCACGGTGTGCGTGTCTGTGTTGTTGACTGTGTTTTTGTCTGAGTGTGTGAATCTGCGTGTGTCTGGATGGAAGGAGGAGGGAACGGATTGGAGTTGCGCTGGTCACGAAATACAAACGCACATAAGCGCAATTACTGGAGAGCAGAGGAGAGAGAGATCGGAGGATGACAGGTCAGGGACACGGCGTACCACGATGAATCTCGGTGTGTGAGATGGGCCACAGCACGCTCCACAGCAGGTGTATGGTGAAGCTCAGGGAGGAAAAAGAAGTTTTGGAAAATTGTACATGCAGCTGAGAGCAAGTGTTTATTGTACCATTTATTTTTATTTTCTTATATTTTTTTATTTTGTATTTAACAACTGCTTATTTCCACATATGATTCAATAAAGACATATTTATATATTTATAGAGTGGGGCGTGAATTATTTTCTTTTTGCTAGGCGTGGCATAACAGAAAATAATTGAGAAGCACTGATCTAACCCATGATCAAAGTGAGCAGTGGACAGCTTTGAGGGCTCGGGGAGCAGTGTGTGGGGACGAAACCATACTCAGAGCACCTCAGTGGTAACTTGGCGGGAGGGGGATTCGAACCGGGGGTCCTTTGGACCCAAGTCCGCTTCCTACCACTAGGCCAACAACTGCCCCAGGATACAAATAAGCCACCAAGCATTTTTTTCTACAAGATACATGTCATGGCTCAAGATACAAACACACTCAGAGCCGCCCACGTGGCCTTAATTGTTCTCTTTACGTGTTCATCGACTTTCTATTTTCGTCATTATTCTTAATTCTGTTGATGTGTCCTAAGAAAGTGAGTGGTAACGATGGTAGTAATTAAACCATATTTTACTTTCCTTATTTACTACATAACTTATTTAGTTTATTTAGTTTTCTCTAATGGGAAAACATGATTCAAGATATGAGCATGTTGAGTTACAAGCTTGGTCCTGGAAAGGGTTATGCTTGCATCTCTACTTTAATACTATATATTTGGCTCGGCGATTCCACTTAATGTCTTTTACTACTATTGCAGCATTAAGAAATTACTGCAGGTTTTTACTGCAGCCACAGTCTACCCTACGGTCCCCTCTAACCACTGGCCTCCTGGTGCATGCTAAAAATTTATCTGAAATGATATATATCTGCCGTCTCAGAGTGGCTCACCACTGTGGTGTGACAATGATTTAACAAATGTTGCCAACATGGGCATGGCCTAGGATTCAATAAACAAACCAAGAGCATGTACAGAATATTTATGGCAATAATGGTAGGAAAAAAAAGCTCTCAAAAATGTATGTTTTTTACCAGCATCAAAAAACAGCAATATAAAAGTTGGACAGAGACATTTACCGAAAGCATTTATAAAAACATTATAATTACACTTTGATTTTTGTCTGTATTTTTTCAACTTCATATTAAGAGATATTTTATTTTTGAGGGTCATCCTGACTTTGGCCTTTACTACATCTCTCTTTCTGTCTTAATTTTTTACAAATGTAAGTGACAACAACAATTGTGCAGACTTGCCCTAAATCCAGGGTTAAAGGGTTATTTATGATTTAACATGCCCTCCTTTTTTTCATCTTTCTTTTCTCTTTTTCCATCTGCTTGACCGCCCGCCCACCTCCCGTCTTCCTTTGCGTGGAAGCCGAAAAAAAAGCAGTGGCCAGGAATGAAATCACCTATAACTGCCTCCACTGCACTCAGCCATGCTTCAAGTCACCCTGAAACAGAGGGCACGGCCTGGCACGCCACGGCACAGACAATGAACCAGTCAGGAGAGCAGACAGCCGGCGGAGGACTGTCTGCCAGCCTCACTCTGCTTTGTGCATGGCTGCTTAGCTGAGTTAAAGTGAGCTAATTGGTCTGCATGTCTGAATAATGCATGGACCAATTTCTGTTTGATTATATACACATATCACACACTATATTTTATAAAGGCAATCGGGATTGAAATGTTGATTTCATAATTAATTGTCTTATTATAATGTCTAAAGTTTTCTTTTTGTTCAAATGCTACTACTAACATAATTATGCACACAGTAATGCACCCACGGGCTATGTCTCCCAGGAGACGCTGTCACATTTTCTTGCTGCCAACACAGGGATCAAGGAGAGGAATCTGTACTCAATTTTCCCCTAGTTTCTCTGTCACTCACTTTCAGAAACAACAGGGGTAACACCATGATCTAGGACAGGGGTTTTCAAACTGTGGGGCGGGTGCGGTGCAATGCTGAGTGGGGCGCGTGTAACCCTGGGGAACATGCTTTTTTTTCCCGCCATACTACTAAAGTGTAATTACACATCCTTGTAGGTTGAACTATATATATTTTTTTTGTTTCTTTATGTTAACAAGAATACGATGTTATGCAGAGGTGTACCTAGAACTATTTTATAGACAAATGCTGTTATTTAGAGTTGCGGTGGAGAGTGGGTGGTGGGGTCGGGTGCGCAAATTGTTTTCTTCTTGCTAGGGGGTGGCGTAACAGAAAAAGATTGGGAAGCACTGATCTAGGACATAGAAACCTCAGACGAGACTTACGCTAGGGAGCTTAAAAAAAAGGGTCAAAAAGGGTCAAAAAGTCTCAACGAAACCCAAAAAAAGGCGGTGAGCGAAGCTCCATTGGATTTTAATCCATTGCATTCTTCGTACTGAAAATATAAGGAAGGTCCCTTCTTCCAGGTGTAGCACTGATCTCTGCCTGACCTGCACTGTATTTCAGTCGACTTCTCTGGAAATTTTTAGATCATTATTCGTCAATGTTTTGCAACGGGTGTTTTAACTACAAGTGTCATGTTGGAGCATCACAGTCTCAGTCCAGACTGTGTCTAGACAGAAGTCCAGAAGTGTGGGAGTGGAACACTAATCAGAGTGAGCAGACAACACATGGGCTCCCCGTGAACCGAAGACAGCACGCATCACAAAACACGACTCAGCATGACACCACGACGCTGGGACAGAGTTGGCTTCAATGGTTACACTAGCCGAGAGTGTGTGTGTGTGAGTGTGTTTCATCCAGAGGAAAAGGGATCGACACAATCATTTTATAACCCATTCACACACTTCACACCCATGACACTAAATCAACAGTTTCTCCTTCACTTCCTTTAGTAACAAAGTTGACTTATAAAGTACATCCCTCGTCTTAAAGAGCACAATTAATGTTAGTATGTGTTTTAAATATACAGTAAATAACAAAACTTGGAACATAAATGGAATTGAAAATCAAAGAGTAAATTAAAAAGTAGTAGGTAAAATATAATTAAAGTAATAATTTATTTTCTTGATTTTAGCTTTGTTATAAATTGTGAAAAAAAAACCCAAACTGGACACTCAAACAATCAGTAATAATCTTGAAGATCTTCACAGTTAGGGTTGATAGTCCAAAACCGATTCCCATCACTGTTTTCAACACATTGACAGGACACAGCTTTGAAGAGTCGTGACATTGTTGCACAATAATCCTTTCTCTGTGTCTCCGTCATTACTGCAGATCAGCATTCACCTTGTGATACTCCCCCTGCCCTCACCTCCTCCTCCCGTTGAACATTCTTTACCTCCTCTAAACTGAAGAACAGGAATAAAGGGGAGCGTGTAGGACAGATGAGAAGAATTTGTTTCAACATACATACGTAGATGTCAACATCCTCCAGGAACCTTCCGTTCCAATGGATGCAAAATTCCAGAAATATTCAAAGTTGGAAACTTTCTAAAAAACGGAAATATATATAACTGAAGGTTGTCCTTCAAAAGGAAATCCAAAAATAAAATATTATAAAATATGTAGCATAATCTTGGCTAAAACAACCAGATTTAATTCTAGATGATTGGTTGAGGGCCACACATTTGAGCTGCAAGCACAGACTGCTGACACCACTTAGTTTATCCAGTCAAGTCAGTTTACATAATATTATAGAGTAAATATATTTGATTTATAACAGTGTTAAAGTTATGTGCTGTTGTAGGTTAGGTAGATAGGTAGATAATGTAAGCTATCTTTCAATCCATTGACCATTATTATAGTTCCCTCAAATCTGCATGGTTTCTTCTGTTTTGGAACCCTGCAAAAGCTAAAAGATAAAAGATCTATACCAAATGTCCTCTCTTTATCATTGCGGGTAATGCATTCATGACCTACAGAGAAAAGGAAAAGTCCTCCAAGTAGAGTCCAGATAGTTATCAGATTATTGACCTCCCCTTAATCAACCTCAGCTGCAGCAGGAAGGACAGTGGTGGTAGAGCTGCAGATGCATGTGAGCGTAATTCCAGTCGTGTGTCAAGAGTCTCTTCATATTAGTATGAGAAATTGACATTAGTAGAAGCGACGACAATGTAGAGAGGAGAGAGAACAGGAGTGTTCATACTGTCCAAGATGGACAGACCAAATATGACAGACAGTCACAGCGTACAAGCTGGGGTTAACATCCAACAATCAATCCAATCCAACCTAATATTTCATGGAAAGCTTCTGGAAATTTAATGGAAATCTTTCCTTCTTTTTAACCTTTGAGGACAGTGACATTTAAAATCATCCAAACTTGAATGTTTGACAGAACGAGGTGAGACAGGGAAATATATACAGACAGGTTTGGGGAATATAAGCATTAGCTATTACAATAATAAGGAATGACTGAAGAATAAAATAGAACAGTGGAGCACTTTAATCTGTAGTGGACCTTTGTCTACTTTTCCATCTACAGCAGAACAGAAAGTTGTAATCAACATCTGATATTGTTAAATTCAGAGACTTCAAAAAGCTGATCCAGTCACCTGATCTTCCCTAACAGGTTTTCACTACAACCAGCTGTGCAGCAGTCAGTTTTTACACAGATGTACAGATGTTCAGTGTCTAATTGACCTTTTATTGCATGCGATCAAAGTCAGCAGTGTGGAGGTGTTTTATGATTGAGGTCCTTTTTCCAGCAGATTGTGTTATCAACCAAATCACACCGCACAGAATTTCACACCAATGACAGAGACATTGACTCTGGGCCAAAGCAAAGGCTTACGAAGAATCTAGTGTAGGACAACAACCTGAGCAGCTATGCTGAGAACACCGACTAGGCCAGACTAAGGGTCTCAAACTTGCGGCTTGTGGGCCGTGGAGCAATATTTTGTAGCCCTATCTTTAATGTGAAAGTTGAATGTTAGCGGGCCCACAAGATTTATAGGAGGATTCTACTGCAAGTCAATAAAAAAAAAAATGGTTTCGTTGAATGCACTCAGTTGTAGACACTGCTGTGGATGAATGTGAGTACAGTGGTGCCTCAGCTTTTTAACGCCTCTGCTCTCGACCAACTCGACTCTAGACCAAAATTTTTGAAAAAAATGTGCCTCCACTTTCGACCGAATTTCAGCTTTTGATCGGCCCGAGTCAAGCCGAAAAAGCATTTCGGCAAGCCAAACCGTGCGCGTTCTTTCTCGTTCAGAATTCAACTCAATTTAAGATACTAGATGAAATGGAAAAATTGCTGCTTATCTTTATTAAGGAAAAAGAGTTGGCTGGAGCATCACCAAAGCGTTGATCAGTTAAAGGGCTTTGGCTATTTATGATCTAAAAAAGAAAGGTGTGGGTACGAGCAGCGTTGAAATGTTGAAAGTGATGAAAAGGGCTTTACTTTTAAAGCCAGTCGTGGCTGGTTTGAAAAGTTTAAGCAGAACTGGTCTCCATCGTGTGACTAGACATGGAGAGGCGGCGAGTTCGGACCAAAAGGCTGCCGATAAATATGTGATGCATATATATTGGCAGTGGTGCGTAAAGGCTGTTTTTAATTGCGATGAGTCGTTTTTGGAAAAAATGCCGGCCAATATGTACATCACGAAGGAGGACAAAAAGATATTAAATATACATCTACATCTTTAGGACTAAATTGCTGGTGAGATACACATTTTATTGAAAAAAAGTGGACTTTTCATATGGGCCGGAACGGATTAATGAGTTTACCATTATTTTTTAAGGGAAAAAAAATATTTCAGTCCTTGACCAAATCAGACCTCGACCACCAAACTGGAACGGATTATGTTTGAGAGCTTAGGTACCACTGTATTACAAAACTCGTCTGAAATGTTTTATTTGAGTGGGAAACAACATTTTTTATTTTATTTATTTATTTATTTTTCTTCTGTATTGAATATTATTTGCGAATGTGGCCCTTTGACAATATAACAGTGCGGGCAGTGGCCCCCTATTTGAGTTTAAGACCTAGTGGTTAAAGAACCAGACTGGGTTCTGGAAGGGTTCCGTGTTCAAATCCACAAAGTGTCAGGTTACCACTGAGGTGCTTTGACCATAGCTCCGTTCCCACCCACTGCTCCCCGGGCGCTCAAAGCTGTTCACTTTGTTGATGGGTTAAATACAGAGGTCCCATTTCATTGTGTGCAGTGGTGTGAACCACAATGACAAGGGGTTTGCTTCTTTTTAACCAAACCCAAAACAACACAACAATGACTGCAAACAGATGGACCCATCGGATAAAGAATGAAAAATTAATTCACTTTGTAGTTCTAGTTCCCCTCCTCAGGAGATGATAGTTGTGTTCAGTAGAATGTTCGTAGTGACATGGAGCTCCTCAACAAACCAATATAAAGAGGGTGGTGCAAAGAAGGTTTTGACTGTGTCAATGTCTTCAGTTTAGTTTAATGTTGTCCATGTACAAAACCCAATTTCAAGTTTGGATATTGTGTTGAACTTATAATAAAAACAGGATATGATAAGTTGCAAATTCTTCTTTAAAATGTATTTAGTAACCAACATAAAGACATAACATTTAATGTAAAAACTGTCAAACTGTTAACTGTTATATCTTTTACAATTATTAGCTTGCAATTTGGTGCCCTGAACACATCTGAAGAAAAAGTAGGTCCATTCTTAAAAAAAAGAGAATGTTTCCGTAGTCTAATCAAGTAAATATAGGTTAAAAATGAATTTGAAAACCATTGCATTAAGTTTAGGTTTTGGTTTAACACAACATCCAAAGTTTTTTGAGAGGAGGGAAAGGAGGAGAAGGAGGAAGAGGGGAGGATTGCAGCGTGAGCCTATGACTCTGGAGTAAAGCTGACTGTGGCTGATCCAGACGAGACCACACTTAAATGTGAATTCACTGACTTACAAAAGTGAGCACCTCCTCCATAATGTATGAAGCTGGGGTCGGGAATGCATGCTATGGCGTGACGTGTGTGTGTGTGCTTGCACGTGCATGTGCGGAGGAAGTAAAAGCCACTTATTAAACTCGAGTTTTAACAGTCCGGAACCTCCTGATGTGTTGAAAATGTTTTGTCTGGGCAAACACATGCAGTCAAACAGCTCACACGAATCCTCGGCCCGGCGCGCAGACCGATAACATCACTGTCGTTACTTATTTATTGTTTTAAACTCCAGTCTGGGAGAAAATGAAAATCTTTCACGTATTCCTTGGGTGCTAACAGTGGGACGCTTATTTGTCTCCTCGACGTTTCTCTAATTATCTAGGAAGCAAACGTTCTGCCCTGTAACACAGTGTCTCTGTCGACTCCAACATACCACAGCACTGGATACGGTTTAATGTTCCTTCTGTCACTCTCCTTCACTTCTCCTCCTCATCTTTTTGCCTGGATTAGTTACCCCTCTCACTCCCCCACCCTCCCTGCCTCTCTGGGACTTGAACGTCCTGTCCTGTTACAGTGTGTGTTTGACTTTGTCTAGGGCTGCGACACTTCGGGAAAGATCAGGTCGTATCATGAAGAACAAGAGGTGCTCAACAGCAGAAGATGGAGAACTATTCTGCTCTGTGCTGAGAGCTGCTCCTATAAAACCAGTGGTGAGAACACCGTGCTCAGACGGAGGGCTGATGTCAAGGTCTCAATTTGACTGAAGGCTAAAATACGTTTGTCTTTATGAGGGAAAAAAAAGGAACAGAACCTTCTAGAACCTGAACTTGGACCAGGGATGGGCAAACTAAGGCCCAAGGGCTGGATGCACCTGTTTATCTTTGAAATATGGTCCACAATACTTTGACAAATGACAGTTTGATAAAGATCAGGTGGCCAATAGGTAAATCTGGAACTACCAGTAGATCTCCAAAGGAGTGTTTTTAGATCCTGAGCAATTACATAAAACAATATTAGAAATAAAAACTAGAGATATAATTTTATTTCAAGATGCTTACCAATAGGCTCAAGTGTCAATGATATAAGTATTGAGTCACACAGTGTAACATATGTTATATGTTAATGTAAAGAGTAAGATAATCAGTTTTTCTAGGTAAATATATATTTAAAGATTTGAATCTAGTTAGATCACTTTAGCCTGGTCACTTGAAAAGTAGCTCACAGGACAAAAAAGTGTGGACACCCCTGATGGAGATGGTTTGTATTGTGATTATACTTCTGCCTGTGACATTTGTGTCTAGTTCACATGAACCCCATCTATCTGCTCCTAACATGAACCACATGTAAACATTTTTAGAACCATTTGTGGCTCGCGAGTCAAAAAGTTTGTCCACACCTGATCTCAACACACAAGCAATATTCTTTCCGTTGCGGTAAGGCAAGCTACACTATTGAGCGGTGATATGGTTCATCCCTTTGACTTCAGATGTTTCACTCCGGTGCTAACTAACAAGCATCACATGGTTTTCTTTCACCTTATTTCACAGGAAAGGGTCTTAATCAAAATCTACGTATAAACAAATTGTATAAAAGTGGTACAGTCTTGTTTAGCACAGTCTAAAACTTTCAAATTAAAACAACTTCGGGCAGACGTCACCACCTGTTCACGTCCATGGTCACATGGTAGCCCCCATTGACTAGCTAAAGCCCATGCATGGGTGTGTTCTCAATGTCAAACTAGTTACAGAGAGGGTCAAAACTGTGTTATCAATCCACACGTCCTACTGGTCTGAATCCACCTACGACTACACTGTACCGTCCAGGTATTGTCGTGACATTTTCTCTAGAAACCTCACATTACATTTGTATGTTTGGCAGCTTTTGATTAGTCAGTGCAATCAATCCATTATTATAGGTATTTTACGAACAATAATGCACCTAAGAACCTAACAACCTATTTCTCATTAATCGACAGTGCGCCTTACCATGTGGTCGGTAAGATCTTCAACTGCTGGTGGAGTCTGTGTTTTTTTTTTTTTCAAGCTCTTTCTGTTGTAACAGTTTGTTACCTTGATACCGGCCACAAAACCAAAAACATTAAAGGGCAAAAATACAGTACTCCTTTCCTGTATTCCCAGGAGACTTTATATGTAGTTAATTTTCCACCATGATTTCTAAACAGTCATTCAGCACATTTTCCCACAGGTCAGTAAAGTTGGACAAGGATTTCAACTGCTGTCCTGCAGAGGACACTTCACCAACTGTGTGTGTGTGTTTTTCTATTCAGACAACACACACCATGTCGTCAAGGAAGTAGGAAGTAGACCCATGCTAGTATATGCATGTGTGTGTATGTGTGTGTGTGACCACAGTGCACTCCTCGTCAGCAGCCCACCACTAAAGCTTAGTGCCAGACTTCTCCCTGCACACCAGGATTAACGGCACTTAAATGGTCCTGTTAGCACACCACCTCCTCACAGCCTCCCACGCTGACTAAAACACACCCGACTGCCAACAGCTCAGTGCTTGCAAAGCACTGCCTTATGTTTTTTTGTTCCCTGCTCACCCCAGACACCCAAGACCTCTCCAATAAACAGCTCTGAAGTGCACTCAGTGGGGGCTTGGACCAGAACATTCTCTTTTTCACAGGCCTTTTGGAATCTTTGAGGAAAAAACACAGGACTTGGAGCAGGGGACAGTACATCTTGAAACTGTAACAAAAGGGCTGTGATCAAAATGTACCTCTCCCAGCCTCTGCTCAGGTCTGGTTTTAACACTTCGCTCTCTTGAAACAGACTCAGAAACACACAGGGGAAAAACGTAGGCCCACTAATGAAATCAATAAATAAAATGGATCTCAATGTGTGTCTGTTGGCCTAGAAACAACGAGCAGTTACACAGATGGATGGAGGCCAACGTAGACTGTCTCTGCGCTCATTTTGGCCTCTGTATGTGAAGCAGGCTTTGGGTTGCATCACAGGACTGGGCAACAGAGGACTGATGTCGCACACTGTGACAGAAAGAACTGTAATGAACAGAAAACCACTGCAGTGTCAAAATAATAAATAAATTCTTCTTCTTCTCATTTGGTATTGTCCTTTTTTAAAGGTTTTCACAGGGGTTCTAGGGTTTCCTTTTCTATCTCGTCCTGTTCTCTTTATTTTCTACTCTACCTCCAACTACCTCCATGTCCACTGTCCTCCACTGTCCCTTCTCTAAACATGTCCAAACCATTTTAGTTTGGCTTCTTTAGTTTTTTTTTTCTTCATATCATGTTGTACCTAGTTCCTAGTTCCTGATCCTGTCCATCCTTGACTCTCTCAAAGAGAACATTGGCATCTTTAACTCTGCCACCTCCAGCTCCGTCTCCTGTCTTCTTCCTATTGCTAGTGTCTAACCCAGGCATGGGCAAACTAAGGCCCGGGGGCCGGATGCGGCCCGCTGAGCTTTTTAATGCGGCCCGCCAGCCTTGTATTATAATAATACTTCTGTCTTTTCTATGCTGTTCCCCAGTAGACGACACCAGAAAGGCTGCTTATACATTGGTTTTACCTGCTATTTATCTTCGTTCTATAAAAGTTCATTCTTTCTGCTCTTGCCTCGGCACCTGTGTCTGATTCTGGGAACCAATGTGGCCCGCGAGTCCAAAAGTTTGCCCACCTTTGGTCTAACCCATCCTGTAAACCTTTCCCTTCACCTTAGCTGACACTCTTCTATTACATCACTCATGATACTTTCTCCAGCTCTATCATCCTGCCTTCACTCAACTATTCTCCTCTCTTCCACATGTACAAGTCGAGAAAGGTTCTCAGTCATCCATGTCATGGTCAAGGTTAAAGAATTTCGTTATGCCAAAGAAATTCTTTAACTTCGATCCTCAGTACCTAAACTCCTGCTCCTTCTCCACCTCTGCTCTTTTTAACCTCACCATTCTACTGTTCTCTTTTTTATTTACACATGTACTCTGTCTAAATACAATTGACCTTCTTTCTCTTCTCTAGTGCAAATCTCTACCTCTCTAGATTCACTTTAAGCTGTTCCCTACTCTCACAATCACAATAATGTCTCATCTGCGAACAACGGTAGTAAAAATGAAGTGTTTACTGCAGTACAGTTGAAAGATCGAATCCCTGATCTACCCTGAAATCCAAATAGATACATCTGCAGTGTTAAAGAAATCTGTTTTCCATGATCACACAATCAAAAGAGTTGTTAAAATAAATCTTATTGTCTCAGCAGATTCACATACAGAACCATATGGGACATCATAGGGGAATAAATAAAATCTATTATTATTATTAATCTGCCACCTGTCACACTTCCATTCCCACAAACCAAACTCTTGCTTTTATACCTCAGCTCTGTGTTTCATATTGAAACACCAAACATATGGTCACATTTTACCATCCAGTTGTGGGGAATCAAACAACATTTGAAAGAACTTCCCTGCGAAACAAACTCATCAGGATGTAACAAATGTGTTTTCAACATGCTGCTTACCCTGCCTTCAAACATCCAGGCACACTCTGTCAGTTCACGACTGGAGGTAAAGCACCACATTGAACAGAAAAGTCTGGGACCATTTTATAATAAAAACTATTACTCAACCAACCTCTTTGATTTCCTCAGGCAGTGGGTGGACTGGAGAACAGAGTTGAAATCTTCTCATCTTCTCCTCCTCCATCTCCACCTCCTGAAACAGCAGAAATAATGCATTAACATATAACATCATTTATTACAAGTAAATGATAAAAAAGGAAGACGTTCCTCCAACGTGGTTGAGGTTTTAAAACTACTATAAAAATAATTGTAGGCATGACTACCATTGTTACCATTGACTGAGCTTATCAGTGGTTAAGGATGGCGCCACTGAGGGTGGCAGCTGTTACTGAGTCATCTTCATGGTGAGAGCTCAGAGGAAGGGGTCAGTTGCTGCACATTCCTGGGCTTGGACATCTGTCTGGTCACTGCATGCTGATGATGTCATCACAGCAACCAGACAAACAATTAAAGCTGAGCAGGCCAGCGCAGCACTACAGCAACTGGACTTTTGGGTTACTTGTGGTTCTTAGACTATAGAATAGAGCAGGGGTGCTCACACTTTTTCAGCATGGGAGCTACTTTTGAAATGACCGAGCCAAAATGATCTACCCATTATATTTATTGAAAAATATATTGAGGATTCTTGCAACTTATGTTGATGTATAACCACATATGTTGCACAACACAACATAATTATGTACATTTTTTGCCATTACCTGAGTTTATTCCGTATGAAAGTGATACGTTTTCTTCTTCTTACTTGGTCCAGCTCCCCCACTCATATTTATACCCTATCTTACGTTTAAGAGGAAAAAACCGAGCGAAAAATTAGGATGTAACGAACGACTAGCTTGTTAGCTTTGCAACGCCCAGGGGCGTTGTTTGAGAACACACGGTGAACCTAATAATTAGATGACATCTGATTGGTTGTCCTGTGTATCAATCAAGTGATGGGATGGCTGATAGGCTGCCGACTAGTTTTTATTTAAAACAACTCAACTTTATTTGTATAGCGTCAGTTCATGGCAATGTCACATCACCTTGTCATGTGATCTACCAATAGTACCTTGGAGATCGACTGGTCGTTCGCGATCGACGTATTGAGCACCCCTGGAATAGAGTACCAAAAGGGCATGCATTTATTTTAAAGTGATGCTCTAACGATTGTGGAGTGCCCTGATACTGGGCTCACATTTTACACAGATACACACACACACATATATAAACAAACATATATATATATACAGTATACACACACCTACAAATCTGAGTGTGTGTATATATACACTAAGCCAGGGGTGCCCAATATGTTGATCAGGATCTACCAGTAGATCTTGAGCATTAACATAAGGAATAATAGTAGAGATTAATTGTACTTCTAGATGCTAATCATTAAAGTAAGAGTCATATAGCTATTGAGTCAGACATATATAACATAACAAATATATACAGTATAACAAAAATGTAGAGAATAAGATAAGATATGCTTATCACAAGACAAAAAAGTGTGGGCACCCCTGCACTAACCCCTGAACATTTGACCAACATGTCTGTTTTATTCCCATAAATTTCCATGGAAGGTTTCCGACTTTCCCTGAATTTTGCATCCCTACTGTGCAATGATTAAAATCTCACGCAACACAGCATTATCTAACGGTTTAATTCTCTTAATTAAAAAAAGAAGAAATGTTTGATAGCAGTAACTACAGAGACAAAGAGCTCAGGAATCAAGTAAATCATACATTATTGATCCCTCAGGAGAAATGCATATGCAAATATGTAAATTAATAAATATTTGTAATGAAATGACAATAACTAATAAGCAAATATTATAATATAATATTTATAATGAACTAACTTCTGGATTCTATATCAGCCTGGTTCATGGTTTTTCCAGGGCTCTCCACTGTTAGAAGACAATGCTACATCAGCTTCAGTCAACCTCATGTGAGGAAACAACTCTCATGAGAATGGGCATGTGTTGTTGAAGGTTCATCACTGACATCCAACAGCTTCTTACATATGCTCCTGCTTTGTTCCTGCAGTGGCCGCACCCGGTAACGTGACCGAGGCTACAGAGGGTCGTGCGAGGAGATCAGTAATACAAGACGAAGCCAGCCGCTGTCTGTGAGTGCACGCTTTCAGGGCATTTATCAATCAGCTCACTATTACTGAGGGGAGAGCCTCACGCCAACACAACACTTGACCTCAGATTAAATACCTCTGGCTAACTCATGGGGGCAGAGGTTGCTCTAATCAGATGGTCCCCTCTGCACGGCTGCATGCCGGACATCAATGCCCTAAGAGGCCATTTCAGGGAAACAGAGTGAAAGGAGGACGGGCAGTAAACACAACACAGGAATTTAGCCACAAGCACAAAGCAGACAAAGTAGACGACCCACGATTTCATGCGAAAACTGGCAGGTTTAATTTGAGCTAGCATCTATTAAAGCACTAGCATGTCAACAAGCTTGTGTACCATCTCTGTCACACACACAAACTCTGCCCAGTCCACGGGCAGTCTTCGTGCTCACGCACACTAATAGCACGATTGCCCCCCCCCTCCCGCCTCCTGCCACTGTCTCCAGGCCCTGCACTTCAAAGATCCTTCATTGACTCACACAGCAAAGATGAATCAGTGACAGTCGTGCACAGGCCCGTCCTTTCAGTCAGACACAGATAGAAAGAACTCATTTGGCATGTCAACTGTCCCCTGGTGACATTTGTCTGTTTCAGCCCTGATTGAACTATTAATCAGTCTAATGTGAGAGAGGCAAGCTGTTCATAAACTGATCTATTCTGCATGGACGCATGCCTAAGTCATGAAGGGGAAACACATGACAGCCCAGGATTTGGCATAAGGGACAAAGTCTTTACTACAGGAAGAGTAGAAAGATGAGGAGGACGGGGAAAAGGCGGATAAGATTTTAGGATTAAAAGCACTTTTTATAACACAGGTCTATCAGACTAGAAAGTTTTAGTCTTCTCATAAGCCCACTGTAGATCTGTGAAATGTTCGCATCCAATTGTCAAAATTCTATTTATTTATGTATAATAAAATTGTGTCTTATTATTATTAATATCATTATTACTACTTACTATTTCTATTGAATCTTTGTCTGATCATAGCTAAAACAGGGTTAGGGTTAGGGCTAGGAAATTTAAGGAAAATTTATGGTGAGGTATCTGATTTTGTATACAATGGTGGTTTTTTGATGTCCTTAAAATTTTACACAGTATCATTAGTATTGTGCATTTTTTTAATTTTGTGTTTCCAGATATGTGGCTGCATTAAACTGTCACACAAAAAAAATCTAATAAAGTATATTTTATAAATTGTGGACAAGAAAAACGAACCACACTGACTTCTTGACAGTTTCCAAATGTCAGTCATCAAAATTGTCAGTATTAAAGCCGACAAATAATAAATAATTTGTTCAAAACTCAGAGTTCTGTGAGGTGTCTAAAGACTCTTTTGAAACCACTATTTACGTAGTATTCATCCGCTAAATGAGTTAATGTAATTGTTAATCTGATAAATAACTTGTATAATATATATTTATATGCTGCATTTTAATATTTCAACCATCACTATGTTTGCAGTAGTACTGTATATCGAATAAAAAAAAACTTGTTACCATTTAAACATTTCCAGTTGTTAAATTTAGAACGCGAAATAAATTGAAATTAAACGTTTCCCTAAACATTTCTTGGAGAACAAACGCTAACAAATCGGTGCAAAAACGTCTCATACGATTAACACTGCGCTCATAAACCGACCTCAGATCATTTTTAAGCTTTACAAATGTTAACGTACCCACAATGAAAGTGTTTCCGGAAAGACTTCGGAGAAGAAAGAAAATTCACATAAATTCGTGAGTTTTCAAACTTTCATTCGTTTGTGGGCCTGTTCTGTTACTATGGTAATGACGTAACGAACGTATACGGGAAGCGACAATGACACACCGGATGTTGGTATTCTTTCAAAATAATACAGACAAATCTACTTATCTACTGTACTATAAAATTTGTATTTTCTTTATTCCATAGAAAATGGAATCAATAATAATAATAATAATAATAATGAAAAAATACTTAATACAGTAAATATCGAAATCCCAATTATAATTCTGTCTAAAAAAAAAAACTAAACACTAATTCACGTTCACCATTAAAGATAAAAAAGAATCTAAAGACTTGTATGCTCTGCGGTGTAAAAAAACGTCAGAAAAAGAACAAGTGTACCCCATATCCAGTTGTCCACAATATCTATATTTAATCCTCTTTTAGCAGGAGCATTTTGTTAAAATGATATCAAGAGTGGAGAGTAACTTTTGTCCAACTTGTTTTTTAAACCCCTAAACCTTTACTGCACTGATGCTGCATGTCTTTGGTTAAATAATATCCCATGGATTGCATGAGTGGTTTGTGTCCTGTCTCTTATACACATCTGGAGGACCGGATGTTGGTATTCTTTCAAAATAATACAGACAAATCTACTTATCTACTGTACTATAAAATTTGTATTTTCTTTATTCCATAGAAAATGGAATCAATAATAATAATAATAATAATAATGAAAAAATACTTAATACAGTAAATATCGAAATCCCAATTATAATTCTGTCTAAAAAAAAAAACTAAACACTAATTCACGTTCACCATTAAAGATAAAAAAGAATCTAAAGACTTGTATGCTCTGCGGTGTAAAAAAACGTCAGAAAAAGAACAAGTGTAACCCATATCCAGTTGTCCACAATATCTATATTTAATCCTCTTTTAGCAGGAGCATTTTGTTAAAATTATATCAAGAGTGCAGAGAGTAACTTTTGTCCAACTTGTTTTTTAAACCCCTCAACCTTTACTGCACTGATGCTGCATGTCTTTGGTTAAATAATATCCCATGGATTCCATGAGTGCTTTGTGTCTCTGTGAACTCATGGCATACGGATTTGTGTTATAGAGAGTGACTGGAATTTTTGGCTGTACTGTGGTTGTGGTGGCATTAACTCAACTCAACTTTTAATTGTTTATAGTGCCAAACCATAACAACCGTTATCCAAAGGCAATTCACAAATAATCATGCACAGGGGTAAAACTGGAAAATACCCCCTGCCCTTTAAGACCCTCAAATTGGCTGAGGAACTACCCCACACCCACCAAAAAAAAAACACTGATAGTGAAAAAAAAAGGAAGAAACCTCAGGGTGATCGATAGTGGAGGGGATCCTCACCCAGAACATGCAGGCAGCAAAGGGAAAACACACAGGTTTTTTCTACATTGGTTATCTACTTTAGTCCTTGCTGAGTCAAACCAAGAAAAAAAATGTATGAAACAGAAAAATACATTAGCTTTATCTTTTTAGACTTCTTTATTGTTTTGTTGTGAATGACTTTGTGGGTCATTTTCAGGTTGTTGAAGAGGCTTTTAATGTTGCATGATTTTTTTGAAGACATGCTGGTCTGTGTTCAGCTGGATGTACACTGGGTGAGTCAATATTGCAAAGACTTGTTTTCGTCTAATCAGGTCTGGTTTTTGGCTCAGTCATGTGACTTGTATCACGTAGCGTACACAGAGTTATGACAAGAGATTATCACCTCACAGCTGATCATGTGAGAAACACACATGTTTGAAAACCTGCTGATTTACCGATTATTTTTACCTCAACCTTCCACACTACACATGTGAGAACATAGATAAAGGGGGGAAAACCAGTCAAAAACAGGGAGCAACATAGAAGAACTGTCAGGCCAGACTGACCACGTGGTCCATTGTCGTCATCGTAACCTTTTCTTTTCCGTGTCCAGAAAAAAATTCCAGGGAAATTAGTTTTTGTTTGGCGAGCATTATTCTCTCTCTCTTCTCTATAAAGTGTCTCAGAGAGAAATTGTAAGCACACACGCATTTCCCATCACTTTTTTTCCGAACTTTTTTCTTGATAACGTGACATGTTGATCTACCTAATCTACATAAGGACAGACCGCAGGGGGGAGCTTGATGCAGTATTAAGTAGAACTTTAATATGAACAACTGTTCCTTATGAGATTATTTTAGGGCAGGTCTTTCTACTTACAGTGGATACCAACTGCTAATGAAGTTTTACTTTAACAAATCTCAAAATCTCTTATTCTTCTCAGCCAATACTTTAAGACTAACTTTACAGGAGTCAGATGTATTGTGTTTGGCTGCACAGTGTGAACAGTCCAATCACATCCGACCTTCAGATTCGACCAAACTGAGATTTACACGTACAGTGTTAGCCGCAAATAGATGCTGTAATCGGAAAATACTGTGCGGTGCATGGGCTCGCGTTGCACATGTGTTTCTCTTCCGACAATGACAGACAAATACCAAAGTAATCATCTCAACCCCATCATATGAAATTGGAGTGAAAAATTGGAAGTGTGTGAAATTTGATTAATTGAATAGACCTAGGAGGAAACAACAATAGAGGGTGGATTTTATTGTCTGCCGTCCTTTTTCACTTTATCACAGGCAGCTGTACTTAATGATAGCAAAGGGAGAATGGGAGTAAAAACATCAGTTGGTCATGGTGATCACCACAGTGTCATGATATTGTACAGTCCATTGTTCATTCTATACAGACTGAGATTGTTTTACCACTAAGACGATACTGTCTGTATGAAATAAAGCCAGAATATTAGAAACAGACCCATGGTGCCCTAAAGTCACACTCACCCAGCGCTGCTCTACGGTTGCATGCACAGGTCACACGCCATGCACTGTTTGGGTTGTGTGCATATGATTCACTGCCTTAGAAGTAATGTGAAACAACGGGCAGACGCTCCCGCAGGGCGGTTCACAGGCCTAATCGTTTTGTGGTGATATATTGTTAACAAATGTCTTTCGACAGACATTCTTCAGCTTTTCTATGCGATATCATTGCTCTGTTTTTTTTTTTTTTCTTATTTTGACCAAAGCCAGCACATGTGTTGCTCCATGCCACAGATCGTGTGTGAGAAATCGCTACGCAATTTAAGTGAGGATGCATGATGTGCTATTTGCGGAGTCGTCAATGAGTCGTGCAGACTCTGACTCCATGATGCAAATGAGACTCGCCCACTCAGGTCTGGCCTACCTTCCGTGGCAGGAGGAAACAAATAGTCAACGTGACTCAAAGGGAGGGAGAGAGGGTCAGACAGGAACGGTGATCAACCTAAAATTAATCAAACTTGGGAGTGAAGAAAGAAGATGGTGTCTGTTATTAGCCTTCTGAATGGGCACACACTTCATCAGCCCTGTGGCAAGGACAAAAGGAGGAGGCAGACTCAGATCAATAAGCTGAGGAAAAAAACCTGGCTCAGGAGTTTCGTGGAGATTCTTCTTCAGTGTGTCTTTATAATCAAAGCAGTAGAGTGAAAAATCTTCTTCTTGATGGAGTGTGGTATTTAGTACCACAGATTCATCAAACGCCTGCAGCCCTTCAGGGTGATTCCAAGCTCTGTTTCATTTCAGATCACTGTAATTTAACCAATTGAGGTTCATAATTACCAAACATTAGTTGGCAGAAAAAAATATGCATCTCTTTTATAATTGTTTCTGGACTGTGTTCTGAGGCAACGGCAAATTAACCTAATTCAAGAAAGGTATAAGCCATACAGAGATACTATTAGGGGCCAGATGACATCACTGATGATGTCAAATTCTCATTCACCCAGTCATCACAGACCAGCAGTAATTCCAGGACGATGGTAGTCAGCAGAACCACACCGAGAATTAGACTAATGGATGAGTTAGAAATGAAACCAAGAAGGAACCAACAAAGAATTACCCCGGAACCAAAAAGGTACCAATGTGAAACCATCAAGGACCCTACAAGAATTCTATGAAGAACAAAGGAACCAACAAAGAAAAGGAAACAATAATGAAACAAAGAGGAATCAATAAGAAACCAACAAGACACTAACAAGGAACCAATGGGGAACAAAGAGAAATCAACAAGGAATAATTCTCCAACCAACAAGGCACCAATAAGGAACAATAGTAAAACCACCGTGGAACCATCGGGACTCAATCTTGTTGTCTAAATGTTGGTGGCTTTGTCTAACTTTTCTCTGTGTTAATCTCAGATTGGTTCGTTTGGTTCAGCAATTAGAACTAACCCCTCAGTTGAAAGTCAACCCTACACTGACAGGTTAAGGACACCTGGTCTGAAGGTCACCTGGTCTGGTGGTCACCTGGTCTACATTGTGACCTCTTTATGACCTGGCTGGATGGATGTTGGAGCGGAAAATACTTTATTTAAATTTAAACAAATCACTCAGACCAGGATGTTAAAATAAAAAAAAATAAAAAATGAAGTGAATCTTATTTTAACTGATCAGTGAGGACTGGAAAGAAAGTCTAATCTGTAATTTCTGACTGATTGTTGTTGTGACGGTGTCTTCAGTTCGCCCTCCTCCTGTATACTTCCCCCACCTTGAATCTGTGTTTCCACTCAGACTTTATTGTGTGCCTGTGTGCCTGTGTGTGTGTGTGTGTGTAGTGAATGGATTTGCATGAGAGCCAGTGCGGTGACCCTGCTCTCTCACGCCACGGCTGCTGCTGAACAAATGGACCAGTGGGTTGTCGTGACAGCACTCTCCGTCAGTCTGAATACCTCTGCTACACACACGCATGTATGTGTGTGTGTTTGTTAGTGTGAGTGTGTGTTAAAGGAAGCAGACAGACTGAGGTCCAGTCTTCACAGATTGGCCATGCTTCACATGCTTCGGACACACCGGACACAGACAGTCCAAACATTCCACAGTCAATGGTCAGTCCTGAAGGGATCGATCAGGTTTTTCTACTTTACTGTACACTGTTAAGGGTGAACAGGAGTTCAGTGACAGTAACTGTAACAGTGATAGTGATGGTGACAGTAACAGTGACAGTAATGTAAACCATAATGGCAAAAATAACAGTGACTGTAATGGTGACAATATGGGTGACAGTAACAGTGATGGTGCCAGTGCCAGTAACAGTAACATTATTATTGGCAGTAACATGACAGAGACAGTAACAGTGATGGTGCCAGTAACTTGACAGCGACAATATTAGTGACAGTAACAGTGATGTTGCCAGTACCAGTAATGGTGCCAGTAACAGTGAAAATATTACAGGCAATAACAGTGACAATATTTTTGTAACTAACGTGACAGGGACAGTAACTCAACAGTGACAATATAAGTGGCTGTAACAGCCATGGTGGCAGGGCCAGCAATGGTGCCAGTAACAGTGACAATATTATTGGCAATAATGTGACAGCGCCAGTTACAGTGATGGTGACAGTGACAGTAACACAACAGTAAAGGTAATAGTCACAATGGTGGTGACAGTACTGTGATAGCAACAGTAACATGACAGTAGCCATGAAAATGACAGTATTGGTAATGGTGCCAGTAACATGTCAGTGCCAGTAACAGTGACAATATTGTTGGCAGTATCGTGACAGTAACAGTGATGGTGACAGTAGAGGAGAAAATATTGTTCACAGTAAGTCGACAGTGACAGTAACAGTGATAGTGATAGTGACAGTCACAGTAACTCAACAGTAAAAGTAACAGTCACAGTGATGGTGACAAAAAATGTGACAGCAACAGTAACGTGACAGTAACAGTGATGGTGACAGTAGCGGAGACAAGATTGTTGACAGTAAGTCGACAATGGCAGTAACAGTGATAGTGACAGTCACAGTAACTCGACAATAAAAGTAACAGTCATGGTGATGGTGACAAAAATGTGACAGCAACAGTAACGTGACAGTAACAGTGATGGTGACAGTAGCGGAGACAAGATTGTTGACAGTAAGTCGACAATGGCAGTAACAGTGATAGTGACAGTCACAGTAACTCGACAATAAAAGTAACAGTCATGGTGATGGTGACAAAAATGTGATAGCAACAGTAACGTGACAGTAACAGTGATGGTGACAGTAGCGGAGACAATACTGTTGACAGTAAGTCGACAGTGACAGTAACAGTGATAGTGACAGTCACAGTAACTCGACAGTAAAAGTAACAGTCACAGTGATGGTGACAAAAATGTGATAGCAACAGTAACGTGACAGTAACAGTGATGGTGACAGTAGCGGAGACAATACTGTTGACTGTAAATCGACAATGGCAGTAACAGTGATAGTGACAGTCACAGTAACTCGACAGTAAAAGTAACAGTCACAGTGATGGTGACAAAAATGTGATAGCAACAGTAACGTGACAGTAACAGTGATGGTGACAGTAGCGGAGACAATACTGTTGACAGTAAGTCGACAGTGACAGAAACAGTGATAGTGACAGTCACAGTAACTCTACAGTAAAAGTAACAGTCAGATTGATGGTGACAAAAAATGTGATAGCAACAGTAATGTGACAGTAACAGTGATGGTGACAATAGCGGAGACAATACTGTTGACAGTAAATCGACAGTGACAGAAACAGTGATAGTGACAGTCACAGTAACTCTACAGTAAAAGTAACAGTCACGGTGATGGTGACAAAAAATGTGATAGCAACAGTTACGTGACAGTAACAGTGATGGTGACAGTAGCGGAGACAATACTGTTGACAGTAAATCGACAGTGACAGAAACAGTGATAGTGACAGTCACAGTAACTCTACAGTAAAAGTAACAGTCAGATTGATGGTGACAAAAAATGTGATAGCAACAGTAACGTGACAGTAACAGTGATGGAGACAGTAGCGGAGACAATACTGTCAACAGTGACAGTAACAGTGATAGTGACAGTCACAGAAACTCAACAGTAAAAGTAACAGTCACGGTGATGGTGACAAAAAATGTGATAGCATCAGTAACATGACAGTAACAGTGATGATGAAAATTACAGCTGAAACAGTGACATCAAACTGTCAGATATAGATTATGTTTGTGGATATGTCTATTTTGTTGTTGTATTATTATTATTATTTTTTGTTTTGCTCAAACAAAGCTGCTTTTGCTGCAGTTACTAAGCTGCTGCTGTGATTGCTGCTGTTGCTCCTGCTCTTACTGCTGCTGCTGTTACTGCTGTCCCTGCTTGTGCTGCTGCTCCTGTCTTCAGGGTGTCATCAGTGGATTGTGTCACTCCTTTTGTCTGCCCTGGTTTACGACTGAGGCCTAACTGCGACGCTGATGTGCAGTCACACAGTCATTTGGTGATGATTACAGTTTTTGTGCCTGCGGTGCTGGAGTTCCTACGGCTTTATGTCAATGATTTATAGACAAAGGGAAAACAGTTTGTTTTGGTTGGAAAACCGAGGATAAACATTTTTTTTTCTTGCTGACGGTCGAGGAAAGGGAGTGGCTCTGAAGAAGTCGTGATAAAAACAGGCGCTGTGGTTTGGTTGGTTTGACATCCCATAGAAACTGATCTTCTGTGGCTTTAACCGTGGTTATTTTCTGGGTCACAGGGTCACAGTTCAAGAGACACACATGTCCAAGACATACACATGGATAAGAATAAAGGTATTCAGTCAAACACGATCAATTGATCAGATTCTGTGAGAGTCAAGTCAAAACAGTCTTGTGAATCCTAACTGGGTCAGTGAGGGGCCAAGGGGTGTTGAGGAGGCTGTGGGAAGTGGATAAATGTAACCTGGAGGATTCGGGAAAATTTTCACATTCATTGGAATTTGTCCTTCTTTTTGAGGGGTTAGTCGTGAAAGGTAGAACGCTCCTGAATACTGAATACACAGCAGCAGCTACTACAGCAGCAGCAACAGCTGTGGTAGCAGCAGCAGCAGCAGTAACAGAGAAACCTTGGAAATCTTAAATCTCTTTGTTTACCTGGACAAAACCTACATTCAGGAAATATGTAGATCTTCTTCAAACTGACAAAAGGAACTGTTTCCATGGCCTAGTCTAGTCAATTGTTATGATCAGCGGTAGAAGAACCTGGCCTTGTGAACATGTGGTGGTTTGTCTTGTTGTAGTCGTAGTTGTAGAACAAGAATAAGATTTTCTTTTCTGTCTTCTTAATTTCCTCTCCATTGTTGTTGTTGTTGATGGTGTGTGTGTGCGTGTGTGTGTGTGTGTGTACATGTGTCTGGGCAGCACTCCAGTCTGTCATCTCAATCTGATCTCTATCAACCATGGCGGTCTGACTGGACTTATCTAACCAGAGGACCACCCCTGCTGAAGGAACAGCTCTGCCCCTCCTGCCCCACCTCCTCCTCTTCCTTCTTCTCCTACTCCTTTACTACGTGCTCTTCAAAGTGTGCTCTCGTTTCTTTTCTCCCGTCTTCACTCTCCTTTAATTTGACTCCGCCCACCATGACCTCAGACCTCTAATTCAAACGAAGCTGAAGAAACAATAGCAATAACAATACAAGGTACAATAGTCAATTTAATACTACCGGTACTCCAAACCCCTGGCTCCCGGTTCAATCTTGGTCAATAAGTCTACTGGCAAAAAATTTGTACCAACACACATATTTACTAGAGCTGATGAACCAATTTGGTTCAGAGACAGAGAGTAATTAGTGTTTTAATGTATCACAATTTTATAAATACTTGAATATATGTTCTTTTTTCAGATTCCAGAAGAATTATCTCACATTAGGGTAAAGTGGAAGAGTTCTTTTTTTTATAATCTCTGCACACATCTGCTGCTCACACTGTACAGCCATAAAAAGCCGGAACTGCTTTGAAAAAATGCATCTACCTGTTTTGTAATGTAATATAATATTACACAGTGTTAATAAAGATAAGACAAGAAGAATTATGCTTTGCAAATAAAAACAAATTTCCCTGAAAATTGCTCCATTCTTTCCGATTCTGTTGTTGACTGTTTTCATCCTCTGTATCTATGTTCTCACATGTGCAGTGTGGCAGGTTGAGGTGAAAATTCAGGATAAATCATCAGGATTTCAAACATGTTTTATTTTGGTGATTAAAAGGTGAGCAAAAATCATGCGTTCCCTACATTGTCGTACGACTGAAAAATTGTGAGGAAATCGCACAGTGGACACTTGGCTTTAAAGGAAAATGACACAAAGTTTAAGGAGACCTCATGTCCCGTGAGATCAATGTTGATGGCTCCTTCTTCACTTCCTCAGTGTTTGATGAGAAGGCTGTGGTCCAACATGGACATGGTAATCAGGACCCCCTCCAAACAGACGCATGGACAGAGTAGACTAATCAGTGTCAGCGGAGACATGGTAGTGTTAGGGTGGACTATGAAGACTTAGATCTTGAAGGATGTCGAGCCAAGTGATTATGTACGTAGTTAATTATTGGCTCTAATTCCCACACGTCGTATTGTTTGGTCTGTTGTTTACAGTGGCGGGGCTGCTGACACTGGGCCGCAACACTTCCTGCTTCGTGGTACAAGGAAAATTTTAGTGGGTGGTTCAAGATATCTTTCCGAGCAAGGAGCTAATCTGTGGATTGATTTACCACACACCCTTCACAGTGAGCATGTTTGTCCTCCGTGTACCTGCCAACGTCGACTGTGTCATGAACATCTGGAAAATTAATCTTCAAATCATTCCAGGCATTCATCCAGAATCAGATTAGCATCCTTTGATAAGTTCATCTGCGGCCGAAGACGAAATCTGACAGTGTCACGTTCGTCTTCCGCAACATTAGCAACATTCCAGAACCTTTCTGCTGTGTATCACACTTCATTAGAAATACAGCTACACACACATACTCAACCAAAACAAATCATCTCAGTCCAAATGTCAGCCGCTCCGTGAACACCTCAGAGTCTTCGTCACTCCTCTTCATTACTCACTCTCTCAGCATTGTTCTTCGTGTTGGCTGTGGTGTCATCCTTGCTATTTGGATCTGCAAGTAGTAATTAAACTTCTTTTTTGATTTTTCTTTTTATTATTTGGTCGTTGCATTTCCCACATGTGCATGTGAAGCAGAGTTACACCCAGACATTAAAACGACGTCAGGAAGCAAACTACACATCAGTGACACACGAAGAAGAAAAACACAGAGGAGAGACAGACAGAGAAAGAGTGATGACAGATTATCAAAACCACATTCCTCAGAGGTTAGGAGGCGGAGCCATAAAATGATAAATGTTTTGTTATTCAGAAGAAAGAAAATGAAAGACAGACAGGGAGAAAGAGTCAATTGCCCTCAGCAGGGCTTTAAATGGCAGCAGCCACAGGTGCGAAGAATCAACGTCATTGGAGAGTGTTTCAGAGTTCAACATGTAGAAATCACCGCTGACAGATTTATTAATTCTGATATTGAAGTTCCACTCTAACTGTCAGGCCAAAAATTCGTATACATATAAATAAACCTTCACATTCCCATTCATCTCCTGCAGTCGTGATAGGTCCGTGGGCTTCATTGTACAAATACCAGACACGCCGCGAACACTGACGTTACCGCTGTGCTTCGGCCTGCACACAGCCCACACATCACCTGTGTGTGTGCGTGCGCTCCTGCGTTGCCGTGACAACCAGCGTCCGTTTCCTTTTTTCGTTTGCCCTTGGCGCCGAGACTGGACTCACACCAACGCAGGAGCAGGAATGGGGAGAGAACATGGCGGTGGGGGCCGATGGCGTTAACATGAGGCAGGCTTTTTTATCTTGCCACTCAAGCGAATGACACCCACGGCTCTCCCACCTGCTCCCACCTGTCAAGCTGCAAATGTAGGCTGATGGTGTTGACGTGGCTGCGGGGCAGGGGGAGGGGCTGTTCAATGGGGCTCGGCTGAAGGATAGCAGGAAGTGACATGCCTCCAAGTTTGGGTTTTGTCCTTGCCTGTAAAGTTGGACAGTTTGATGTTGTAGTCCAATGTTGGTGACTTTTAACCTCCTCAACATGAACATAGAAGTTGAAAAGTTAATTTACTTCTATCCATTCAGCAGACCCTTTCGTCCAAAGCCACTTATGGGGCTGATGGGGCAGTGGGGGCACGGTGGTTAAAGAATTGGACTTGGGCATTGGAGGAATCTTAGGTCTGAGTCCAACAGCTGCCAGGTTACCTCTGAGCATGGCACTGTCCCTACTCAGTGCTCCCTGGGCGCTTAAAGCTGCCCACTGTTCACTTTAGTGACGGGTTAAATACATGGATTTTGTAGAGTGCAGTGTTGTGGACAACTGATTCCCCTGAAGAAACCTAGGAAACCTTTTGATCAGGGATGTCCAATTTGCCAATATTGCCCAACATATGTGCTAGCATTTGCCTCAAAAACTCAGGGTCAATGTCTCAGAGCCCTAAGTGTAATTCCAGCAATTTTGGCAAAACCCAGTTATTGTGCTATTTTCATTATCGAGGGAAAACTGTTATCGATGTTACTGATCTCACGTAATTATGCAAATATCCAGAAAGCGAGATTAGATAGAACTTTGTTGTTCTCTTGGGAGTTTGTTTCAGGAAATTAAGATTGGCTGTCCAATATTATCAGATATCCCTACTGCAGATTAGAAAACAAGAGCTGAAGCAGTTAGAGAAGGACAAGGAAGTGCTGAGACAGGAGGTGTTCTCTGTAGAGATGGATCTTCAGGTGTTTCTTGAAGACAGTGAGGAGCGCTCCTGTTCTGGTAGTTACGGAAGATGATTCCACCATCGTGGAACGACTCATGAAAAGAGCTTGGATTTCAGGTGTTGGGACAGTCAGATGACATTCCCCTGAGAGGAGGAGACATCAGACAGCAACATAAGGCAGCCCACAACCTACTAAATGAGCTACACTCACTACACATAGCCTAAAGAGATAGTTTTGGTTTTGCTCCAACCTATTAAAATAATCTGAGGAAGCCTCATGTTGCTGTCCGATGTCTCCTCCTCTCAGGGAAATGTCCGCAAGGCCCCCAAATCGAATCCCCCTATTCCCCCTATTCACAGCTCCCTGGGCACTCAAAGCTGCCCACTGTTCACTTTGGTGATGTGTTAAATACGAGGTCACATTTTGTTGTGTGCAGTGGTGTGAATCACAATGTCACAATGACAAAGAGTTTGCTTTCCTTTCCTTTCTGGCACTAGTGAAGCATCGCTCTGCAGTCTAGAAATCCTCTCAAGCCCAGATCCTAGAAAGAGTCTTCAGGAGCTCTGCTGTGAATGATAAGCCTAGACTTTAAAATGGCAGTTCCTGACTCCAGACTAGACATGTCTACTGGACAAATAACAAAGAATTTTAATTTTCTCTGCGTGTTTTAAATTTAGAAATTAAAAAGATGTTGCAGCCCTTGCATTTCAGCTGCAGAGGTTGCTTGTATGTCTGGTTGGAGGGTAGGACAGAGACAAGAAGTGTCTTCCTATTTTTTTTCTAGCTAAGTTTCCCCTCTATAACCCTCAGGCCTTATGTCAATACTGGAACAGTAATGGAAAGTCAGGAAGAAGAACGAAGAAAGCACAGGATTGATATGAAAACTGACATGTCAGATTGATGAACACACTGACTTCAGGCTGAAATCACAGCAGCAGCAGTGAGTGGAACAACAAGTAAAGCAATCGCACTCAGCCCATCACCCTACCCTCAGCCAATCACTCGTCCCCTCCTCCTGTCCTGCTTCTTCCTCTGTCAATTCAGATGTCAAGTGTGAGAGATGGAAAATATCCCAGAATGCCACACTGGCTGTGAGCTCACCTGACAATACGGAAACGCCCTGCTGCAGTAACTCGTCACACCACAGAGCATGTGCACATGTATGCAGCGCAATTAGTCATGACACTGTCCACCAAACCACAATAAGATGACGGTAAAGTTGAACAACTCTGAAGCAGGTCGCCAAGGTTACAGGAGAAAGATTATACAATCAACACACACAACAATACATATTTTACACACATTGACAACCATGCTGCCGCAACTGACTCTCATGTTTCTAGAGTTTCACCACTGGCAAAACACTGAAGTGACAGAAACTCGTGACAGGTCCACGGAACTCATGGACCAACCGGTTCACTGAAAATGATCCAAATCACTCTGAGAGAACACACTCCAAAGTATAGACCACCAAAATAAGAGTCTGAAAAGAACTGCAACCTGGAAATGAATGGTCTGTGAGCCATATGGTGTCAGTTACATACAGACTGCGACCCACATGATGATGAATGAATGACGTGTCAATATATAAGGCAACACAAGCAGAGGAATGGTGTGTGTCACCACAGTATCATAGGGGTGTGAGTGAAACAAACACAACTTTTCAGTCACTTCTGTGCTCTGATTGTTGTCACTGACTGAAGCAACCATTGGAATGATCACACAATGTGATCACCTGGTCTACACACCTAGTCCAATCACCTGGTGTGACCTGATATGATTACATGGTATGATCAGCTCATATGACCACATGGCCTTTTTACTTGGTATGACCATCTGGTGTGAGCACCTGGTATGATTACCTGGTCACCTCACCTGGTGTGATCACTTGGTTTAATCAAGTGGTATAATCACCTTGTTTAAGTACACGATCTGATCATCTTTTATGATAACCTGGTGTGACCCAATATGATTACATGGGCTGATCACCTGGTGTGATCACCTGGTGTGATCACATGACCTATCCACTTGATATGGCCTGGTGTGATCACTTGGGTTAAATCATATGGTATAATTAACCAGTTTGTTCACCTCCTTCAATCACGTGGCGTTTCCCTTGGTGTTCCCAGCCTGACTGGGTGATCACATGGTCTTAAGACCTGTGTGATCATCCAGTCTGATCACACCAGTCAGCACGGATCATCAGACTCAGTAGAATGTCATGAGAAACAGTTCCTCCGTTGTTGGTAACCCTGACAACAGATGATAAGGGTTTTTTTTAGGATAAGGGTGTTAACAGACGTTAGCAGAACAGTGTGGTTGCTGAAGGTCAGGTACTCACTGCTTCACAGACTGTGACGTGCAGTGAATAGCACAGAAGTGCAGAGGGAACATAAGTCTGCATCTCTGCAGTGACTGCACAGGGCTGGAATGCAGGCCTGCTGTGGCTAGTTAGCAATCCAGAGCTAAGCTGCACACTGCTGTGTGAAGTCTGTGCTGCTCCGTGGTCTGCTCTGGTCTCAGCAATAATCAGGGCCAATGGGGAGCAGCTGTGTGAGATTTTTCTCTCTTTTTGAGAGTTTGAAAGGGTGAAAGGGAAGAGTTTTACATGGGAAAAAATGTGGATGAAGTGAATGGAAATGGAACAGGCCTGAGGCATCTGACAGAGTCAGAAACAGGGAGAGCACATGTTTCATGGTAGTGATTAAAGGCCAGCAGACAGGACTTCTGCTGAACTGGACTTTATATCATTTCTCATCCGTCAGGGATTAGGGATGAAGACCTGGGGCCCCTTTATGGTGACAAAGAGGTCAGGAAGGTCTTCTTTGAAGGGGGTCACAACCTGTCCTTCCAGAGATCCAGCCACTTTGGCTCAGGCAGGATGGAGTTGTAGGAGTAACCACAGTAATAACATCAGATGCAACAGTACTAACATCAGTAACAACAGCAGCAAGGTCAGCAATAGAAGTAACAGCAGCAGTAACCACAGCAGCAGCAGACATAACAACAGCTACTGTAGTTACAACAGCAGCAATAATAGTGACAGCTTTAAGAGCAATAGCAGTAGTAATACTAACCATAGCAGTAACAGCATCAGTAGCATTAGTAACAGCAATAACAGCAGTGGTAGTAATAGCAGTAGTAACAGCAGGAACAGTAACAGAAGTAGCAGTTGCATCATTTAAAGCAGCAACAACAGCAACAGGAGTAGCCGCAGTAGTCACATTAGTTACAACATTAGTACCATCAGAACCAACAACAGCCACAACAGAAGTGGCAGCAGCAGTAACCACAGCAGCAGCAGACATAACAACAACAGTGACTGTAGTTACAACAGCAGCAATGATAGTGACAGCTGTAAGAGCAATAGCAATAGTAATAACAACCATAGCAGTAACAGCAGCAGTAGCATCAATACCAGCAATAACAGCAGTGGTAGTAATAGCATTAGTAACAGAGAAGCAGCAGTTGCATCAGTTGCATCAATAACAACAGCAACAGCAGTAGTTGCAGTAGTAACATCAGTTACAACAGTAGTAACATTAGTAACAACAGCAGCAACAGCAGTGGCAGCAGCCGTAACATCAGTTACAACAGTAGTAACATCAATAACAAGAGTAGCAAGGACAGCAAAGGTAGTAACAGCAGCAGTAACCACAGCAGAAGCAGACAACAGCGACTGTAGTTACAAAAGCAGCAATAATAGTGACAGCTGTAAAAGCAATAGCAGTAGTAATAACAACCATAGCAGTAACAGCAGCGGTAGCATCAGTAACAGCAATAACAGCAGTGGTAGTAATGGCAGTAGTAACAGCAGGAACAGTAACAGGAGCAGCAGTAGCAACACATACAGCAATAACAATAGCAGCAACAACAGCAACAGCAGTGGCAGCAGCAGTAACATCAGCAAACAGGGAGATGCAGACAGGGAGGTGCAGTGGTTCAGTGGAGTGGGGGGTTGTTGCAGATGTGCCACCAAAGCTGCCCACATTCTTCAGGCTTGTGTATCCTGTTCCTTTGTCCCCACCTACACTGAGGTTCTGCAAATATACCTCTGACAAACACACACCCACACACACACACACACACACACACACACACAGACTGTGGTCCACTCCTACAGTGGTGCCCACTCTTCCTGTGGTCCTGTGACATAACATAGTAGAGGAAACGCTCTTGTTGGCTCTCCTCACCCACTCCCCTTCTCCTCTTCCTCCTACTCATCACTCACTCATTCTATTTATTTTTCATTTTATTATTTCAGTTTTTCCTTGTTGTTTTCACTGCTTCAGGCTTATTGTTGTCAGACTTTGTTGTTAATATAAAAAAACTGACTGATGATGTCAGTATCTAAGTTCTCACATGTACAGTGTGGTAGATTGAGGTAAGGATTGTGGGTAAAACCCCAGGAATTTAAATATGTTTGATTTCCACAGGACTTATGGTTGTAACACTGTGTAAAGGACCAGGAGCAGCACCACTGGGCCAGAAATCAGCCCGATTCCCAGATTGTTCCACGACTGAAATGGCAAAATTGGCTCACAATTGTTAAGTATACGTACCCCCAGCTTTGGCCCACAGCTCTTCTGGGTCCAGTATGTCTTGATCATCGACTTCATGATTCCATCTAAGTGACTATTCAGACATCAGTGAAGCACATGTTTGAATCCCAAACCAAGGCAAAGACATGCAGTGTTTTCCTGAATCACTTCTCCTCTAAATTATTAACAGAAGTCTCTGAAAACAATTTTCTTTGGAGCCACATCTCTCCAACAGAGACGCTGACTGTGTACGGGGGTGTGAAGGTGTTTCTGGAGCGTCAGGTACCGGAATAGTTTATAAAGCCATTTCCCACAGTCATCACGGGGTTAATCCTGCGTAACACCATCCTTGACGTGTGTGTTTGAAACTGTCATTAAATGCAACCCAATTATATCAACAATCAATCTTCATAAGCTGCAATAATGACAGTATACGTTGACGGTGGTTGGCCAATTATTTGCTCGGAGCAAACATGTCGTTGAACACGTTCATAGCTTTACTTTTGGACACCGTGACTAAAGTTTCAAGATGATATTGTTTCTTAAAAAGTAATCTGGTGGAACGGTAAGTGCCTTTACAGCACCAACGTTAGCCCAATAAATGAACCAATCTGTTTATGACTTTTGTAGAGATTGATCATCAGGTGTTTTTATTTACTGCGTCCGTTCTCACGGGTGCAGGAGATTTTCTGTTCAACTCTAAGGCCTATGAGTTGTCACAAAGAATTTAAAAAGTAAAAACTTTTACTGAAGCACTCAAGAAAAAAGAGAGAAAAAATGCTGTGTGTGTGTGTTTGTGCTATAATCCCCGAGGCCTCCGAGGGCACTTTCCTGTTGCTTTCCATTAATTCCACCTGTACACATTGCTGCTCTTCATCCTCCCTGTCTCCTCCTCATCCTCCCTCCCTGGACCGTACAGTAAGTCCCCCAGATGTAGGATTAACCCTGAACCAGGTTTTCCTCTCTCTGTCTGGGTCTCCATTTTTCCCTCCGTCCATGTCTCTGTCCCACTCACATTATTTTTTCCACATTCCTTTTTTTGCTGCTCCACATGTGAACTGATATGAAGAGCACACAAGATTGCTAAATTTAATTCCTGAAACTTTTCATGGGGAGTTATGTTGCCAAATTATGGAAATAACACAATCATGTACAAACTGTGAATATTTAATATTTTATCCTGATATTAAGTCATAATACTAAGAAGTAAGTCTTAAATACTAATAAGGAGAATCTTGATACTGGACTGGAATTAGTATTTCATGCTGGGGCTGCAGCAGCAGCTCTACCTCTACTGTCTCTACTGTCTTTCTGCTGCAGCTCATAACTATCTGGACTCTACTTGGAGAATTTTTCCTTTCTCAGTTATGTGATAGTGAAGAAGAGACTTTCAGTATCAATTCTTGTATGGTTCCAGAAAACTGTCTGTCAAGAGTCAGAAGAAACAGCTGCATATTTAAGGGAGCTACAGTGAGCTAGAGCCAATGGTGGCCCAGCAGTTACGGAAGAGGACTTGGTTCCACAAGGCTTCAGGTTCTAATCCACCTGCTGAGGTGCTCTGATCATAGCACCCTACTAACCTACATAATGTAAAGTGAGCTCACCACCCACAGGAAGGCTGACAGTGAGGAGCAATGTTATTTTTTCCAGCAGTGGTGGAGACTGCTGTCCCTGAGAACCTGCAACAAAAAGGATGAAAATGATGGAATTAATGAAAATGAGTTGGCCTTACCAATGGTCAATGGAATGGAAGATACCTTACAGTTAGCACATTATTTAGCAGCCAAATAGCTACTGTATGGATATATTTTTAATGAATTTTAATATCATTATAGATTAAATATATTTACAGTATAATATCATAAAAACTCCATATATTCTCCAGGATGAATTTTGTGGTGTCAGTAGTCGTTAAGGTGTGGGCTCACTAGTGGGGCAACCAATAATCTGGGAATAAATCTGGTTGTTCTCCAAAATTATAATAAAATTTTTCCTGAACTATGTTCATGTTCCTGTTGAGGACCAACCTTCAATTATGTAAATTTTTAGTTTTGTTCCCATTGAAAGTTTCTAGCTTTGAAAAAGAATTCACCAAGTTTTTGGATCAATCAAAATCAGAAATAAAATGTCTATACAATCATTTTCTCCTTTGGTTTTGTCCTAGAGAGGGGTTTCCACAGTGAATTATCATTTTCCATCTCCCTCTGTCCTATCAATCTTCTACTCTGACACCTACTACCTCCATGTCCTCCCTTGCTGCATTCATCAATCTCCTCATCTCATACCTGGTAGCTCCATCTCTAGGATCATTCTTCTACCAATGTATCCACCGTCCCTCCTCTGAACATGTCCAAACCATCTCAATCTGGCTTCTCCAGCTTTTTTCCTTCAAACCTTCCAGTCTGTGTTGTCCCTGTAATGACCTCGTTCCTGATCCAGTCCATCCTTGTCTCTCCTAAAGAGAACCTCAGCATCTATAACTCTGCCACCTCCTGCTCTGCCTGTTGAAATGCTGAAGAAATACTGTAAAGTGTCCAACTCCAGAAACCTTCAAATGTTTTTTTCTTCTGGTTTACGACAGAGAAGACGTCAGACAACTCAGTGTTCATACTGAGGATGAATGTTTTGCACATGTTCATACCATGGTGATATAAAAAGAGATCAGATTCCAAGTCGTGCCAATCCTCCTCTGATCTGGGGCTGTGCATCACAACCCCCATACCTACGGAACGGCTACAGGAACTCCCGGTTGCTGAAGGCTTATTTTTCCAAGTGAGTGGGGAAAGAAATGTCCCTCAGTTCGCCCACATGAATAATGTGGGCCAATAACTGAGAGTATGCACAAACAAGCTGTTCTCTTGGCTGCTCTGCTCTGAGCCGCGGCCGACTGTGAGGAGGATCATGATGTTTTAACATGTGCTTGTTAAGCCTCAATTATTAAGGCAGGATCCGCAGCTCTGTGGCACGGCTAACCTTTTGAACTCGCCACAGACGAGTTTGCTTTGCATGCGTACTGGCATACATGCGCCTGCATGCACGCACGCACAACTCCATATGGCACAATTAACCTTTTGAACCTCAAACAGACAGCCACTCAGATGAATGCACATGCACACATGTCCACATGCACAACCCCCGACTTCTCTGAGTCACCTTGTGTGAGTGCACCGAAGGATACTTAAGTTCCTGATTAGTCCTCTTTCCTGCCGTTCATTCTTGGAAAGCCACATTAAATATGACCGCGGCGAACAACGATGAATCTTATGTGTCGGAAACGGAATGTTCAGGAAAGACAGAAACTCTCACTGCGTTTTTCCTTGATTGGGCTCCATGGAGAGGAACGTACTGACACAAGCCGCAATCTAATCAAGTGAGTGGACAATAGAGTGGTCTGGAGCAGTGGTTCTCAACAAGTCTGTCTTCAAGACCCACCATTGCCCCCTAATGACAAGCCAACACCCAAGAAAAATTTGGCGTGGGTGTTTCAATTAGTCAGGTGTGGTAGGGAAGTAATTGAGGTTGGTGCACAATACCTATGAAGGGCTGGGTTGTATGTACACTGACAGATTTCTTTAGATTAGCGGTTCTCAACTGGCCTCAAGACCCACCATCGCCGAGACCTTCCAAAAATTTCTATTTAATATAACATTCCGTCACACTTTAGTTACTTTATTCTGGAAAATTATTCAGTTACTTGTTCAGTTACTTGTTACATTTTTTGATAATTTTTTTTAAATGTTCCAGCAAAGCAATGCAACCCACTGAAAACAAGATGTTGAACTTTGTGGGTTCACTTGGGAGCCAAACATCTGTCCATCTCATAGACCTTCAGAGAACAGACCTAGATGAAGGAGTAATGCTGAAGTAATTTTCATTAGCATTAACTTTAACACAGTTGCCACAATTGGCATTTCTCCATGTAAATAGGAGCTATTGTGCTCATGCTCATGGTATTGATATGTCTAGTAGTTGATGAACAGTCCATGAACAGTTGATGAACAACCTGGACTTGATGACAGAGGTTAAAATGATAAAAAATTGTAGCCTATCTATTGGGAAAATGCAGGTACTGCAGAGGAAATGCAAAAGGAAAATGAAAATGTAATGAACGGTACAATTCGGACAAATTTGAAGGGCCAGATTAAGATGTAAATGGGCCACATGAGGACCTCAGGCCATAGTTTTCTTTGGTCTGCTTTACCGTTCTTTACGTTTGAGTTCTCCGAGTCTTTTCTACCAGTGAGACCTTGTAACTGACACTTTTGAGAAGATATTCCAGATCATTACGCCTCCTCTTTACCGTGACGCCGTGAGCTGCTGCACACACGCTAGTCTTCTCCCTGGTCATGTCAAACGGTGCTTAAAGCCAAGCCCGAGGCCGGGTCTTAAAGGTCACGATCTCTGTGATGCTGGAGGAGGTCATCAAGAGTTCACCGCACAAGCCGGACCATATTTGGCTGCTGACTTTGCCGAAGGCTTAGAGCTGAAATTCAAAATGAAAAAGAGCAAAGAAGGGAAAAAAAAACAACAGGAAGTGGAATTTTCATTGGGAGCAGCTGAGCTTGGACGGAGCAATATGAAGCTGGGCTGCGGGCAGGAAGTAAGTGTCTGTGCATCCTGCTGCATGTGAGCCTTCCGTGCGTCCATAAGTGCATACATGTCCGTCTGTTTATTCACACATGTTCGGGGGGAGGAGGAGGAAGGATGGGAGGGGGGGCACTGGGATTTTTAGGTTTAACGCAAACCAAGGCTGAAGAGTTTCCATGTGGAATATAAGCACATGTGTATGTGTGTGTGTGGGGGTGGGGAGTCCCACATGTTGGTACAGATGCACATAGGACTGGTGTGTGTTTGTGTGAGAAAAAAGATATTAAGACAATACGAAGAAACATCGGCTGGAGAGTGTATGTGCGGGTGTTTTCGTCTGAACAGGACAGAGTGTAAAACCAGGTGGACTATGATAGAAAATGTCCTGGAGTCCAATCTTTGATACAACTCTTTGTTCTGCCTAGACCATATGTGGCAAACTCATGGCCCGCGGGCCAAAAGCAATCCATCGAGTCATCCGGGACAACCTACGGGAGTTTACAAAATATTTTAAATTGTCTCCGCAGCAGAGTTTCTGCACCTAATAAATTAAAGGTTATTTTATTAAACTGAGGTGAACAATATTAGTTACAAATAACTATATAGTTACTATAATCAACTGCAGAGACTGGGAGTCATTAAGGAAAATTATTATTGTTTGAGCAACATCTGCATATTTACAGAAAAACCCGACAAATGAATTTGCCAAATTTATTGGAATAACTTGAATCCCAAAAAAATTGGATACTGATAAGTTCATATCAGAAATCCCCAGTATTGATATGATATAGAGTAGATACAGACACAGTTTCCTTTTCTGTTGTCTTTTTTTTCCATCACAGAATCTCATTGAAGGTATAAAAACAAAATCAATGAACATATGTGGACTGATATACTCAACAAGAAAAAAAGACTGGAATAACTGTTAACTCTTAAAAAGTTCTACTTTAGATAATTCAATATTCTAGAGCAGCTTCTTTTATTTTCTTACAGTGCTGCACACCCTTAGCGTTTTTTTTTTTTGCTGAGCTTCAAGCCTCAATTTCAGCTGACACCCCTGGAAGTCTGTGTAGATTCTAAGTCATCCAGGTCATTTAAATCCAGAAACGTTTTTTTCAAGTGCAACTGCACTTAGTAGGTTAGTTAAAAATACTTCTTAAAGCTCGTCAAGAGAATGACAAGAGTGTGCATGTGTCATCAGAGCGAAGGGAGGCTAACAGAAACTACAAAATAAAATATTTTCAGTGATTTCAAGCCTTTGTTGAGTATGTCATTCCACAAGTGTTCTTTGTTTTGTTCTTTGGCAGTGGTGGCCTAGTGGTTAAGGAAGTGGACTTGGGTCCCCGGTTCGAATCCCCCGTTACTGCTGAGGTGCACTGAGCATGGTATCATCCCTACACACTGCTCCCTGGGCGCTCATTAGCTGCCCACTGTTCACTTTGATGATGGGTTAAATGCAAAGGCCAAATTTCATTGTGCGCTGTGGTGTGAATCACAACGTCACAATGACAACAAAAGGAATTCAATCTTAATCTGTTTAATTTTTAAGGTTTCAGTGAAAATCTACAATGTAAATAATCATGACAATAAAGGAAAGCTAGTGTTTCAAAACCTTTGGCCAGCATTGTATATATATATATACGATAAATTTACATATATATATATATATATATATATATATATATATGTAAATTTATTGGATAACATTTCTTCTCAATTAGTGGTTAAGGAAGCGGACTCAAGTACAGGTTATAATCCCCCAGCTGCCAGGTTGCCACTCAGGTGCTCTGCTTATACCACTGACAGTGTGATTTGGGTGGCAGTGGTGGAGACTGCTGCCCCTGAGACCAGTTATTGTATTAGAGATGGACGATGAATGAATGAATTTGTTCTGGATTTAAAAAGCAATTTGTTTGAACGTATTTCTTATTAGTTAATAAAAACCACTTATTAAAAAAAGACATCATTTCAAAGAGAAAATACGTTCCCAACTTAAAAGATCTTATAAGGAAGAGACATTTTTATTAATAATAAAATTTGGTTTTATTTACTGCAGTAGTGTCATCATCTGATCACTGGTGTGTTGTTGTTGTTGTGCAGTCGTCACAAAGACAGTGTAGCTCATGTGGAGGATCTGCTCTGGTCCTGGAGCTGAAATCCCATTCTTCTGTAAGGAATTCGTCCTCATGACAGAGTCATCAGTCATTAAAAGTCCAAACACACAAACATATCACGACATAAAATCCTCTGATAATTTGATTCTTCACTGTAGAAAGAGTGTGTTTCAGATGAACCCTGAGACGAGGCTCATATTTCAGGACAATGTCCTTGATTGCTTCCTTGTTTCATCCAACTTCAAAACAAACTAATGCTCTGCTATGTTTCCATCCTCACGCAGTGGTTATCAGATGAAAGCTGAATCATAACTACACCTCGGTTAAAGTGATTGTTCATCATCCTGTATCACTCTGTCTCCTTAATACACAAAGTAAATCCTCTCCACCATCTGAATAATTCACGTCCACGTCCGCGTGATTTGAAGACTCCAGGACAGACGGAGAAACAACAACTGAGCTAAAGATTGTAACTACAAGTGCTTCAAACCAGATTTTCTTTTCATTCTGATCATAAATTGCATTTTAAAATTTCTTGTTTTGGATCCACCATAAGATGTATGTTCCCAAACCAGATAGAACGGAGATTGACAATGATTTGTCAGCTGTTTAAGTGAGTATTTAAATATTTAAATATATCCAGATGCTTTTGTGGGTTTTCCCTGTGGTTTCCCTTAATTCCATCTCCTCAATCCTTGAGACTTGTTTGTTTCTGGGTCAAATGAAAAAAATGTTTTATGGGATTCTCACAATGTCTTTTTATCCAAAGGGAAGAAGTGTCAAATGTAAAGAATTAGTTTGTTAGTGCGTTACCAAAGAAGTACTGTAGTCTAACTAGACCGTGGATAATGCATTTCTACCAATTGACAACATTTAACGTTGACCAGTCCATCATTAACACAGACAAATATATTGATATTGTGTCTGAAAGAAACATTTTCCGTATTGACAGACTACAATATTGACCTGTTGTTGTTGTCTTTGAGATGTGACAGTAGTTGGTAGTCAGTCCTCCCCATATAGTCTGATGGTCCACCTACACCACAGGAAGTCAACCTCATCAGGTCATTGTAGGCTACCATAGACTAGACTAGAAGACGAGGAGATCGAAAGCAGCACAGGATTGTTGAAGAACTAAATAAAACCGGTAATTCCGGTTATCATTATTTTTAGACAAACATTTCTGTTCCTGAATTTAAAGTATACTGCATAATGTTTCTGGTTTTGTTTTCTTTTTGTGAGCAGGGCAAAAGTTCCTGGTTTCAATTTTTGTTCTTTGAACTTGTACAAAGCCCTGACTATTAACTTCAACAACTTCAACTATATTTATTTAGAGTGCCAAATCATAGCGACAGCTATCTCAGGGCACTTCACACACAGTTACAAATACAAAGAAAAATATACAAAACAGACAATGACCTTATAGACCCTCGCACCAGGTGAGGAACAACTCCCAAAAACCCCAGGCAGGAAAAAGGGAAGAAACCTTAGGGTGATGGACAGCGGAGGGGATCCTCACCTAGGACGGACAGGCGGGCAGGCAAAACAGTGGCAGCGTAACAGCAGCTAATTAATATACATTATAAATTGAGGTACCATTATACTTAAACACGAACCCAAGATACTTAAACTCCTCCACTTGAGGCAGGATCTCTCCCACGACCTGGAGGGTACTTAACCACCTTTTTCCCGGTCGAGAGTGTAGAGCGCGTTCTAGTTTCTCTCCAAACCACAGACAAAAACCCGTCAGACTTTGGCGATAGAATGTTTAATGATCTGATCAGTAATCTCATCAAAGTTACAAAGGTAAGCAAAGAACAAAGAGAAAATTACGTTACCAAGCTTGGGAGTCAGGGCTGACCTAGGAGCACTGACTGACTCCTTGTCCCCGAACATAAGTTTTTATACCCCTTTGCCTACATCACAACCAGAAGGTTACAGACCTCTCACATGGTTCCTGCAACACAAACAAAGTAAGTTCTCAGGGTACAAAGTGTGTTGTGATGATGGTACACATCAAGTAACAGATGATATTTATGACTTCCAAAAGTGTCCATTCAAGATTCACTGATCTGAAACTTCCTGCCCAAGTCAGAGTGTCCTTATCTTATCTGTCCCGTCTGGCTGGACAGAACAAAACTCCTCAATCTAAGACAAAGTTTCTCCCGTGACCTCTTTACTGTGACCTCTCTAATGCAGATGCAACTGCATTAGTTTCCAAATCTTAGAATGAAAACACTTGGATTGGTAAAAAGAGTATGACAGGTAACTTAACAGGATATATTCAAAGAAACAACATTATAGCAATATGAAACCATCAACCATCAACCTAGCTTTCACAAACTCATAAAAATGAACCCCAGAGCAGGTGAAGTGTCAGTTGGCGCATATACACATTGGTATAACATTCTTTGTATCCATGAATCTAGTACATATGTGTATATCATATTAACAATCATTGTTTTGATGCAAGGAGGCATTGAAATAGTACACAAAGTACAACGAGTAGTATAGCTAATGCAGGAGTGAATACTTTCACACAGGATTCTACCAAGGTTAATAAGCAGGTCAGTGTGAACTTCTCCAGACCTTCTCAATGATCCAGGATCTTCTTCTTGGGTAATTGCCGTAGGTCCTTGTTCGAAGAGGCCAACAGAACAACATCATCTGCAAACAGCAGAGTTGAAATCTGGTGTCTCCCGAACTGGACCCCACCCGGCACCTGACTACGCCTATTCCGTCCATAAAAGTGATGAACAGAAGCGGTGACAAAGGACAGCCCTGGCAGTAATGCGCTCGCTGTATCGATCCGTCGTGGTGAAGAAAGAGCTAAGCCAAAAGGCGAAGCTCTCAATTTACCGGTCAATCTACGTTCCTACTCTCACCTATGGTCATGAACTTTGGGTCATGACCAAAAGAACGCAATCCCGGATACAAGCGCAGGAAATTAGCTTTCTTCGCAGGGTGGTAGGGCGCTCCCTTAGAGATAAGGTGAGGAGCTCTGTCACCCGGGAGGAGCTCAGAGTAGAGCCATTGCTCCTCCTCATCGAAAGGAGTCAGTTGAGGTGGCTTGGGTATCTACATCGGATGCCCCCTGGACGCCTCCTACAGGAGTTGTTTGGGTCATGTCCCACTGGGAGGAGACCCAGAGGAAGACCTAAGACACGCTGGAGCGACTATGTTGCCCGGCTGGCGCGGGAACGCCTTGGGATCCCCCCAGATGAGCTGGAGGAAGTGTCTAGGGCAGGGGTGTCAAACCGGATCCACAAAGGGCCGGTGTGGCTGTAGGTTTTTGTTCCAACCAACCAGAAGCACACCTGACTTGAATTTTTGATCAACTGATCCACAATTCAACACAGCTGATTGGTCAACTAGTTTGCACTGGATAGGTTGGAAGAAAAACCTGCAGCCACACCGGCCCTCGAGGAACGGGTTTGAAACCCCTGGTCTAGGGAGAGGGAAGTTTGGGTGTCCCTCCTACATATGTTGCCCCCGTGACCCGGCTTCGGATAAGTGGATAAAGATGGATGGATGGTCCCATTATAAGTTATTATCTTACTATCGATATCCATTTTCCTCCCATTATTATCTGATCACTCGCAAATATCAGTATTGGAAATTACCAAACATCAATCGTCAACATTGGATATCGGCAGAAGTTTATATCTATGTTTAGGTCATGGACTTGGTATGGTTATGGCTGGATGATGATGTTTAGTTGGCAACCAATGAGAGAGTCCCAGTCAAACTACTGATGAAATCACTTTGTTTTCCAACCATGCCTTTTGAATACTGAGTTCTACATCCGTGTGATTTGAAGACTCCAGGACAGACAGAAACAACAACTCTGCTGGAGAGGAAAATTGCTGGGGTCGACTCAAAAGCTGAAGCTACTGTGTAGTCATTCCCCTCCACTGCGACTCACCACAGTCTTGAATATCTAATTACGTTCATGTGTTGCAATGACAATAAAGCTTCTTTGAATCCCAGAATTCTTGAAGTCACTTTCTCATGGTGCATATTTGAGGTGTTGCTGTCTCCGTCTCAGCATTAAAAGTTGAATGAAGTTAGCTCAGCATACAGGAATTTTGTTATCCCTGGGAGAAGAGATCTTGGCTTGTTGTCAGAATTTTTTTTTTTTTTAGATTTCTAGATGGCAGAGTGGATAAGAACGTTGTTGTGTGCAACAAACAGTTTTCATCAAGCTCATGCTTGTGTGTGTTCCCGACCATACTTAAGTTGATTTAGCAGAGTTATCGATACCTGCTCAGGGCCCTTCAGCGACCCTGGCTGCTGTGGAGAGTCCTGTTAGATCTGCTGAGAGCTCCTCATTCAACGTCAGAAATAAACCTCATCTATTAGAACAACAGGACAAAGACAAACCAGGAGCAGGGTTTAAAAGATAGACATAGAAAGGATGCTGTTAGGAGACGGACAGACAGAGAGACAAAGAGAGAGAAACAGACAGAGAGAGAGACGGGGGCAAGCAGAGGGCAAACTGCACGATCTTGCATGCACACGAGAAGAGCAGACAGGCACGCAGCTCAGCGACAAGGCACGAAGGGAGCTAAATTACTCCTCCCCCACATTGTCCTCTACATCCTCCTCCTTTTTCTCCTCCGTCCCTGTCTGACTTTCTCTCTTACCTCCTCCAGCTGCCCAAAACCTGTGTCCCACACAACTTGCTGACCTGGTTCTGATGAGAACGTTCCTCTTGAAGATGAAGACCTGTATATATGACACTGTGTTCATTAAAATCACAGTTCTAGGATGGAAACAAGTTCAAGACCACTAGTGGTTTGCAGACCTGTTCTCAATGGGTTGCGGGCCCTTACCACGGCAATATAATATATATGAGGTTCAAGATATATATAATATTTTTTTCATATTTTATGATCATTTTTATTGCCATAGAATTTGCTGAATAAACGTTAACGGGTTCAGTTACTGAAGGAAAACCCAGAAGAGAACCTAGAGAGGTGGAGGTTTGCATGTGAGAGGAATAAATGAAGGTCAGTTGTAGCAAGACAGAGTACATGTGTGAATGAAAGGGAGAACAGTGGAATGGTGAGGTTACAAGGAGCAGAGGTGGTGAAGGTGGAGGAGTTTAGATACTGACGATCAACTGTTTAGAGCAGTGAGAACTGTGGAAGAGAGAAGAATAGAGTACAGTCAGGATGGAACAACTGGAGAAAAGGGTCAGGAGTGATCTGTGATAGAAGAGCTAAGGTGGAGGTGATGGAGGTGAAACTAGCCATGATGGATGGATTAGAGACACTAGGAAAAGGTAGAAGACAGGAGGCAAAGCTGGAGGTGGAGGAGTTAAAGATGCTGAGATTCACTTTAGGAGAGACAAAGATCAGGAATTAAGTCATAAGAGGGACATTTGAGGGATTGAGATGGTTTGGACATGTTCAAAGGAGGGACAGTGGATACATTGGTAGAGGACTGATCTATGAAGATGGAGCTACAAGGTAGGAGACAAAGATTTGAGAAATAATTGCGTTAACAGCAGCAGTTGTTATAACTTCTATTAACAGGCTGTCTCTGACAGGCACCAATCTGGGGAATTGAACCCAATACTCTGTGCTCAAAATTTCCAGTTCCTAAACCATAACCCTAGGAGTCAATTTAAGGTTGAGATCATGAACAAGTGGACCTGGAACAGAAGAGAAGAGCAGTAAATGGAAACAAGACAGGCAGAGAAAGGATGAGGAGATAAAGGGATTAGGGATGGAAGAACAACAGAGCAAGTGAAAGATATAACAGAAGGGACATGTTAGTCTGGGACCTAAGAGGTGAATGAGCTGCACAATGGCAGGGAGCTGGGACCTCCACAACACCTCCCTCTGGACCACATTGGACGCGGTGATCAGATGATGGATGGGAGGAGGCTCCTCCGCCTTACACTGTTACAACAACAACAACACAGCATCGTTTGTCACAGTGGACTCAACAATAGACTGTATAACATTTTTTTTTTGTTTTGCGTATGAAAGGTAGAGGTTTAGGTTGAAAAAAAAAATACTTAAAAATTAGCTATAGCACTTCAGCAATAAAATGTTACTCCAACTCTAGAGATATGATTTCAGTTCAGCGTTTTAACAACAAAAAAAGCAATTCAGATGTAATCCAAGACATTCTTCTATAATAAAAAACCTGTTTAACGATATTAAAAGTCATTACTTGTCTGAAAGGTGATATTAACCAGCCCAGACTGATTATATTCATTCTTTTAATTAGTTTAAATCAAACTGGGTCTGTTTAATGCTAATTTTGCAGTGACCTAATTAAACCTCCGTCTCCCACAGATGCCTTTCTGCGATTTTATTTCGATAAATCCAGTGATCAGAGGACTGAGAGAGTGCAGGCTGAGTGATAATGAAGAGGGCACGACTTCCAGTAAGGTGATTTTCTCTTTTTTTCTGTTTTATTTAATCAATGTTACAATAAACTAACATAAATAAACATTTTTATGAACAAAAGGCACACAGTTCAAATATAAACAGAAAAACCATCTGTACACTCTGACTCCTGCTGGCCACCCCTCAGCTACAGAGCAGTTCAGCGGAGTTGGGACACGAGAGTCACGACACCACGCCAAACTGCAACAGGACCTGGTCTTTCTTCTGAAGTCTCAGTCAGGAGGCTTTGTACGTCCTTAAGAAAGAGTCCTTGGAAAAACTCCCGTTTTTTTTTTCTGGTTGGTGGATGAGGGTACGGAATTCCCGTCCAAACAATGCAGGGTGACGCTGCTCGTACGATATCCAAACCATCTGGGCCGAAGGCTGGGTAAACACTCAGTGTGACTGATCTTCCTGCAACAGAATGGGTTTCAGTGGAAGCCTGTGATTGGTCACTGCTTCAGCTCAAAGGGTTCATTCACAGATCTGGCTGTCCATCACGGCAGCTGTCCTGATGTGGAGTCTCTGCACAGTCATGTGACTAAATCCAGAATTATAAAAAGACTAGCTCGGATCCTCCTCCTGTCTCTGCTCCAGAGCAGCGCGCTGCTTGAAATCCTTTTGTGTCCATTTTCCAGACAAAGTGGAGTCGGTGAGTTCTGTCCAGTGCATATCCGCTGTTAATTAGCATGATCACAGCCCTGCCACCACAGGGTGGAGAGGAATGACTTCCGTTAAGTCCAGTTCTTGGTTCATCACTGCAGTCCAGTCTGGTTATGCATCAGAATGACTAGGTATTTGCAAATATTTGAATTATTCATTTTAATCTGCAGCTAAAAGACAATTAATCTGAAGACTTGATTAAAACAGAGTTGGTAAAAGCTTTTTTTAAATGATCTAAACCGTTGCATTTATTTGAAGTGGCAAAGGCCAACGACCTAAGACTGCACCAGGCAAAAGCAAATGATGAAAAGGGATTTGCAGATACAAAGAAAGAGACTGTGGCTCTGGTCCAGGGGCTTAGACTGTAACGGTGCTGGGAACCTCCTCGTAGTGAATGATGAAGTAAGGGTAACTCTGGTCGTCATTGAAGATGACATAAATCTGGGGGTCCATCCAGTTGTCCACACAGGAGTCGTATAGATCACTGGAAGGGTCTCGAGGGTTAAGAGGTGGAGGTCGTCGCATGGATGGATTACCTACAGTGAACCTGGGCACAAAGGACAAACGGTCAGTAATGGAACTATGTTGTAGTGTCATTTTAGTATTTTCATACATTTCCATTCACATTTTGCAAAAAGACAAATTAGAAAAAATGCCCATGACTATCATTTTATAACAAATGTGTCAAACTCTGGCCCGGGGCCCAAATCTGGCCCGCGGTGTAATTATTTTTGGCCTGCCAGTACCAGTATGTAGACCTTACATACTTTCAGAATTTGTTATATTAATAATGCATACATTTTGTTCTGTAACAGAAGATTTACATTAAAATGATCTGGTAAGACAACAAAGAGACCGAATAAGAAACAAATAACAATTATGTGTGATTTTTTTTTCCATTACAATTTCTCATGTGTTAAAACTAATGAGCTCTGGCTGTCCCAGAATCAGTGTATCCACATGAAAAAACACTTTTATATCCGCAGACAAGGAAAAACATGCACGTTTATAGTTAATTTCTCAATATATATTGAGTTTGGCCCGTGACTTCATGCCAGCTTTCAATTCTGGGCCGCTGTGAAATTGAGTTTGACACCCCTGTTTTATAAAGACAGAGACAGAGAGCTATACCACTGTATTCATAAACAGCATCTATGACATCAAAGGTTGAATACGCTGAGCTATAAACAGACGAGGCCTCAGTTAAGTGACTCCCATCAGGCCTGAAGCAGCGTCTGTGACTGCAGTGTGGAACAGATTGAGGTCAGACTGACAGAGGAGGGAGGGAGGTTCTGCTGCTGTCTAACAAAGATCATGATTGGTTGGATCAAAACTGTTTTATCCAATCCTGATGTTTGGCTGGAAGAAACTATGAGGATTTCTATTAAAGTATGAATCATTCAGCTTCTAGATCTGTGGCCCCCTTACCTTCCAGTCAGGACTTTAGCCAGGAACATGCAGTGGACACCCTTGGAGGAGCGCTTTGAGAAGTTGTGGGAGTAAACAGCCTTGCGGGCAAAGTAGGAGCCCTGGCCAAACATGGTGGCGTGTTTTCCGCAGACCCGGGGGTCAAAATTATGCTTGCAGATGCCGTCCACCACATCGGCCGAGGTGCCGTGGAAGAGGTGGCGCTCACAGAGAAGCCGGTCCATCTCTGACAGACGCCGGGACATGTATTCCTTTTTTCTGTGCGATCACAAAAACAGAGACAATCAGTCAGTCAATCAGTCGGCACAGGAAAAAAGCGGACAACACTCTTAGTCATTGGAAATGGTTGGTTCATCTGCCGTGACACTGTCATTTATCTATGTTTCACTTTTCTCATGTTTTAGAATTATTATATTTAGAAGAAATAAATAGTACTATAACTATTTCTGCTACTACTACAGGTGCTACTGCTGCTACTACTACTACAATATTAAACCAGTGTAAATTGTGGAGACTGACCTGCACCATCCATGTTACACTATGTTTACTTGTTTAGCTTTAATGTGATGTTGTCCTGTTTTGGACGGTAGTGGCATCACTGCCATAAATAAGGCTACAACTAAGAAAAACAAAAACATTCCTATACGTATTCTATAGTAAGCAAAACGATCCATTCACTTTGCAAAACCCGAAAAGTATAGAGTCAAACTCAAGCACACACGCAGCTTGTTTGACGTGAGCGGATCAATCAGGCATGCAGAGGCGAAAGCGTTTTAAGCCAGACAGGCTGTGACCCAGGCACGACCTCCTCTGACCCTGCAGCTTGTGACCTGACACAGACTGACACTGGATGCATCCAAGCACGCACATGAAGGCCTGAACACACACACACACACACATACACACACACAGCCTGAGAAACATGCAAACCAGCCACAGTGGTGTCACGCACACTCTTACAATCCAAACACAGGAAGACAACCCCTCCCCCACCTCCCCACCCCAAACACCACCTCTGCGCCTTCATGGTAAAACTGTGATAGCGTTGACTCATGTCAGAACTGATGGAACCTTGGTGTTTGACCACAGTGGTTAGCCAACTTCTTCACTGCAAGAACCTGATCATGACCAAACGTCTGCATCTGTCACGACTCCAGACTAGTGTTCTCACCAACTGTCACGCAGCTGCTCTCAACTGGCCTACTTCATCGTCTTATCATCATCATCATCAACTCCACATCAGGAAGTCTCTGGAATACCGCCGTAGTTTTTTCAAGAAATCAGAATACAACTTATGACTCGTTTCCTCTCACAGCTGACACACACCAACAAATATGCCACCAAAAATGAACCGTATCTTTCAACACTTGCATTATGACGGGAAATGTCTAAAATGTTGCACAATTAAAATCACAGAGTCACTGGTAAAGACTAGCATTTTAGAAATGTAACAACCCAAGAAAGGAGACAACTAAGTAAATAGTCAAGGAAACAACAAAGGGAACAACCAAGGATATAGTCAAGGAAACAACCTAGGAGACAGGAAACAACCAAGGATATAGTTAATTAAACAACCATGGGGACGACTAAGGAAGCAGTGAAGAAGACATCCAAGAAAAACAAATAAGAAAGCAATGAAAGGAACAATCGAGGAAACAACCAAGAAGGCAACCAACGAAAAAAATCAGGAAAATAATCAAGGAAACCAACAAGGCACATCACTGTTGATGAAATGAAAAAGTCCAATGATATTAGGGGGTCATCTCACCTTTTGTACTTCTCCCAGAGGAAAGGGTTTTGAACCCGCAGGATCTTGATGATCCTGTACTTGGTCTCCAACACGGTCTTGTGGAAAAGGCTGTACACTGTGCGGTAGCTGCGGTCTTCACAGGAAACTGGCACTTGGAGAAAGTCTTGGTTCATCATCATAGGCAGCCAGGTTTCTGGAAAAAGGCTCGGGGGGTTGGTGGTAGTGGGGGAGAGCGGATGTGACGATGACAGGTCCACGGATGAAGAGGACAACGACAAAGAGGACGAGGAGGATGAAGAACAAGGAAGAGAAGGTAAGGAGAGGCCGCCCAGGGTCCTGGAGGGAAACAGAGGAGACGTAAGTGAACACCTTATTCATGTCTATTGTCGTTTTCACATTGGCACTTAATTTGGTATTCGCTGTGACGCGAAGCCAGTGTCGTTCCCCGTTTGCATTCACATTACAAACTAACGCACATTCGCTCCTTAACTAATGCACATTAACTAATCCACCTTGAGTCAGTGGTTTCGATACCGAATTAACTAATACGGGTGTTAAAATCAATTAAAAGTAAAACAGTTGTCGCTCCCCACGTGTGTGTGAACACCCATATTAGTTTAATGAGCTCGTAAAATTGCTAGGGGAGCGGCTCATCTCCTTCAACCGCTAGGTGTTGCTGCATTATTAGGAACAGGATTACAAAACACTTCCTCATATTTTCTCTCCTTATCTTCTTCATTCGTTCTTTGTGTCTCCTTCTCATCGCCTTCACTCGTCGCCTTGATCTTTCTTTAACCTGCTCCGTTTATTCCTCAAAATTGCACATGCGTTTGTTGACAAAATCCATGTTGAATAAAACCGCATATTAACGAGATCTCGTTATACAACCATGTGATCATTTGAAACTGAACCATGGTTAGACTAATGCGCATTCGCTTCCTTATCGTGTGTGAATGTAAAGCGGATATCGAATGCGCACCAAATACCAAATTAAACTGAATGTGAATGCAAAGTGAATCAAATGCGGTTTAGTTAATACGGGATCGAATCCCGAATTAACTACTTTGGTATTCGATTCCGAATTGAATGAGAAAATGGTATATGACATGTTCAGCCCCGTGACCCTAAAAAACCATAAACAACCTGCTCTGGTCCTGCTCTGAATTTAATCCACCGCACACTGGGATGTTAAGGGAACACCTTAAAGCTCTTCGCCAGCTTGTCATCCAACATACAAAACAAAGGCCGAGCGGCGTGACAATGAAAGCGTGACACTAGCCAAGACAACAGGGAGGCAGAGCGAGGGAGAGAATGGGAGTGACGACAATGAAACATCAGGTGCAGAGCTGTCACAGAAGTGGCAGATAAACCATTGTCTCTGACATTTCAGTCAATAACAGTGGTTTAGCTGTCAAGTTTGTGCTCAAATGCTGTTAGCTCTGTAAACCAGAGGATGTGCATGTGTATGTGTGACATCAGTGTGAGCCGGTGCCCCCCCGCCCCCCGCCCCCCATCCTCCATCTCAATCTCTCCATTCAATCAATGTCTCTATTCCCAGTGTGCTTTGAAAGAAAGCCTGCTGCAGAAAACAAGTGTCGCATGAATTGAGGCAAAATAAAAGGGGAAAGAGATGGAGAGAAAAAGGTGAAAGATGAAAACATAATGAGGGAGGAAGAGCCGGAGAAGATGACTGAAAATAACATCATCAGCAGGCGCCGAGACAAAGAGAGACGGAGGGAGCTGACGGAAGCAGAGGAAGAGGGCTGGTGAGGAAGTGAGGGTAGAGTGCCAATCAAGCTGGTGACCTCAGCCTCAGCCTAGCACACAGTGTTCCTGGCACACATGCCCATTTCTTTTCCGTCACTTGTAATGACATAGTTGACAGTGTAAGCTGTGTTCCTCTTAGGATTAAAAAAAAATGGTGAGAAATTAATTTTTACATGGATTTGGCATCCACAGTGTCTCACAGTCACAAACCCAACACAAGACTGAACAAAGAAGGAAAAGATGAAGAACGATGACACCGGACGCACTTGTTAGCTGGGAGTATACCATTTATACTGAAGTACGACTTACACATTCAAATGTAGAATTTCATATTTGTTATTTTCACACTGACAATTTATAATCCTGAAAATAGATAAAACGCTTTACCCAAATTCTATTTTCATTTTTTAATATTGTTTATTTATTTAATCATTTCAGTTTGTTCCCCTGTGAACTTTATTGTTTGCTCTTAGCAAAAACGTCACACAATATGATTAAATCTGGTGCAGCCTGCCCCTGAATGCTAACAGTCTGTCTCCGTCTCTCTGAATGCTAACAGTCTGTCTCCGTCTCTCTCAATATCAACTTGTCTACGTGTATTGGTCCAAATTTTCTCTTTCTGCTGTGACAGAACCGGCACTGCAGGAACAGCTTGTACTTGTGTTCCCAGTGTGTGGGATACTGGCAGGACAATGCTGTAGCGGCCTGCTCTGCAGAGGAAGTAGAAAAAAAAAAAAGTGTAAATGGGACAAGATGACTCTCCATGTTTCCAATCTGGTGACACTGATTTCTGGCGTCAGTTCCGAGGCTCTAACCGAGGCGAGTGCAGCAGGAACCGTCCTGCAGTTTATTCTAAATGTGCTCTTTCTCCCCGTGTGCGTTTTTCTAAAGCTCTTTTTGTTTCTTTTGTTCTGGGTCTCATCTGTCGGCCCATCTGGACCAGACCTGCTGGGCTGTACACAGCCGCCCCGTGTCCCAGTGACAAGGCTCCAGTTGCCAAAACTCTGAGCTGTAAATATTGTTTTCTACTTCATCTCAGTGACTGCTGCACAGTCAGTCTTTGACGTTAGCACAGTGTACCGACCTCTGTGTGCCTGGATGTCTACAAACAGGAACTCAGGGCACTTAGAGAACACCGAGAGCCACAGGAAGAGCCAACTGTGTGTTACTGCGATGTTGAGAACTTTACGTGACTAAGTCCATGTAGCAGAGTGAAGAAGGAAGGAGGAGGAAGAGAAGGGTGAGGGGAGGAAACATCAAGACTTTGAATGACCTGGGTGATCAGAGTATTTCTGAATATAAGCCTGTGTCATATAGGGCCTGTTATAATCATGACCATCAATAGTTTAAGGCTTTTAAACAGAAATGATAAGTCACTCAGCAGTGAACGGTCACTTTGACCGTCCTGGAAATGACATAATCACTAACTTTCTTATAATAACCTACAAGCCTGTCCCTTCCTGACTTTCCTAGATAAATCTATAGTTAAAATGTTTTCATGTTTTAAACTGGGGACAAAGAAAATAGAATCAATTCTACCTAGTCAGCCCAGCAGGGGTCGAAATTGCTGTATTTTTATGTGCAGTGAATGTCACAGTTTGGTTGCTGTGTGACATTTACTTCATTCATCAAAGATCCGGTGTCTGGAGGGGAGTGTCTCAGTGTCTGATACTAAACAAACAAGAGGAAAAAGGGGAAATTTGACTCTTGTCCAAGCCTTGACGCTCTGTCAGAACTGGCCATCTGACGATTTGGACAGCAGCGATTTCAAAGGAGGAGACGTCTGAGTCTGTTGAAGTATACTGTGCTCTAATCATATCCTCAGCACTGTGCTCATAACAGTAGTCAGAAGACAAAGACACACTTCCTCTTGTCCTCTCAAACATTGTCAAATGGCAGGATACTACATGAAATGATAGCAGAAGTTAATGTTTTGCTAATAACTCATCCTCAATTTTTGGATTCAGAATCCAAGAGTCAAAATGACTGTTAGTGGATGTGCTCGTAGTTTTGAGCCATTCTAGTAGCATCACAGCAGTTCAACCAGCACTGCTGAACGTTCACCAGGCTTAAAGAAAGGCTGCGTTTTCCGCCTGGATAATTTGTCATAACAACAACTGCATCATTTTGATTAGTCGCAAGTAAAACAGCACAGAAATATGAAGATAAGAAGGTTGACATCTATCTATTACATCATCATTAATGTTGACGTAATAGACTGGGTCATGGCAGTTTGTGTCTTCACTGTGTTACTTTGACGTGTCAGGAAAACTTACTGGATGTGAGGCATCAGCATCACGGAGGACATGAACATGGGTCGTTTTCTGATCTGCCGTCTGAAACCAAAGATGGCGTTCTGCTGGAAGCCCTCCTTGATGTTGAGGATATACTGGTTCTGGAGTGTAATAAAGCGCACCTCCTTTAGACCACGTGCACTGGCCTCCTCGATGAGCTTCACCACAGGCTGTGGAGGAGAGAAAACTTAAGTCCGCTGTGACATCACACACGTCCACTATTGTAAACACACACCACGGGCAAAACTGTAACAATAAACAATGTTAACTGGCCCACAACCATCTCTAGTGTGCAGTCATTGCATGTATTTATCAGACAGAGAATTTTCAGGCGACTTCTATGTCTTAATGTTGCGCTGTGGCCGTTAGCACGATGATAATGTGAATATTAAAATATACATTTGTGTAAAGACATCAGTCAAAATGACTTGCTGTCCCATATTATACCATGATTTCACCCAGTATTGGCTCATATATATGCTTTTCTCAGGGTATTCACCAATACCTGGAACATTAGGCATATGATTGCCAGATGACAACTGTCAAACTGAAATACTGCACCCAATGATTTGAACTACATGGGTCGTCGTTATGGGGGAAGCATCTAAATGTGTTACCCAGATACCCAGTGACAGGAAAACAGATTGATCCATTTACCAGTTCCATTATAGACCCATTGTTTCCCATGAAATATTAGTCGAGGTTTATGAGGACATGAATAAACTCACTGAATAAAAAATATTGAAAAAAAATAGCTTTTTGATATTTATTCATAACTGGGTTGGATCAGCAGGAGGTTCTATCTGAGGGGGTTTGTTCTGATCTGATCCCCTGACACACTCACTCACTGGTCTCACCTCAGAGTACTCCCTCCAGCCAAAGTTGTCTCTGCAGTAGTACTTCCACACTGTGTGGCAGCTAGGTGGGGTGTTAGGGCTGGTGTTGGTGGAGGTGGACGTGGGTGTGGGCGTAGGGGGAGTGGTCAATCGTCTGATGCGGTCAAACTCCAAATCACACACTCGCATTGCACCAAAGTCCAGAGAGAACACTCTTCCCCTGAAACAGAGAAGTCAGAAGAGTGAGTCAGTTGTAAAACAGAGTTTTTTTTATTTTATTTTCCAGTTAGCTGACACTTGGAGGTCAGGGCACTGTGACCGTAACAACAGACATTGTCCACAGAACCTTAATACAACCTGAGTGCCCTGGAGCAAGGTGACCAACACTACCTACCTCACTCTGAGCCACACAGCATATGGCTGCAATTCATGCAAATAAAAAGTAAACATCAAATTCCAATAATTTTTCTTTAAAGACCAACTCCCAAACTCACTGTCAACTGCTAAAAACAACAGACTGTTGAACAGAAACAGAGGAGGCTTCGCCTCAAACGTGACCAAGCCTCAACCAAAACAAGTTTCATCTGAAATATTCTTAAACATATTCGTACCAAAAATAAACAGCAAAAAAATTTTGGTGGGAAATTTCTAATGTAAATATATTAGTTGAAGCTACAGGAGTTTGTTTTCACCATGTTTCGGTTGGACATTAGTCAACTACATGTCAGTAAAATTAAATAATAATGGGAACACAGTCTTAAAGTATTCAGTTTCACGTCCTGTTAACTGCAATTAGAATACACAGATGGTTTCACCAAGAATGGTGAAATGAGAGTTGTTGAGTCATTTTACGGACTTCATACGCTGCTTTGACATATTGCAATTCTGCAGAGTCAGAGTGAGTGTTGCTGAAAGAGGAAGTGAAACAGGAGGTCATTCAGCAGGCACGTGCAGAAACAAATCAGTTACTGTGCTGCCAGTCACTGACGAGCAGAACTGAGCTTCACCAGGAGCACGAGCGATCGATTCTAATAATGTGGACTGGACTCACTGCTTTACAAATGGTCTCTAACATTCAGGGGTGACTAAAATGATGCAGCTGGTCTGATAACAGAGTAAACAAATATATGTAATACCAGGCGTACTGGAGCTGAAATGTTAAGCACAAACAAACAGACCAGCGTCAAGACACAGTTGGTCTCTGAATGCACTAGTCCATGTCTCCTGGACCAGTCTAAATCTCTGAATGGACCAGTCTGTGTCTTTCGGAACACTGTGTTCTGACTTTGTTCCTTCAAACGTCAGATCTGTTCCCTAATGTGCCGCTTCTCTGTCTTAGTGAACACACATAGTTGTTCTGTTTTTTTTTTTTTTTGTTTTCTAGAACAAGAAGCAGCAGAAGTTGCACCTGCATGTCCCTGCCCCCAATAGTCCCCGGTACAGTCTCTGCCTACAGAGGTACATAATGACCACAGCAGGGTAAACACAAATGAGCTCAAAGTCACTGAGGAAACAACTGAAGTCAAATGTTGTGTCAAAATGACCTTGTTTATGACAATGGATCCTGTTAAGGAATTTATTCAGATTAAAATCTATTGTGCAAAATGGCACCATCAACCCTGACACAGCAGACAAACATGTTGTCATTCACACATCTGCTCTTGTTTTTCTGCCCCTGAAATACACAAAAAAATGACATTTTTTCATCATATCACGACAGTTGACTCATGAGTAATCATCCTTAATAATTTACTGTAAGCATGACTAATCCACAATCAATCAGATTAATGGATGATCACAACCAGACCAGGGTCCCAGTGCGCCTTCTCTTGGGTCACTCACTCATTTCCTCTTTCCCAGCCAACTTTGTTCCTTTCTAAAAATAAAATTCCACTGGTTAAATTAAGTGCACTGAGGTTAAGAACATTTAACCTGCTGGCCAATCACAGCATGGAAATAAATCCAAGCCACGCCCACTATTTGGCAAAGTCCACATTTTCAAGCCTATGCTTAAAATGCCATGCCAAAATGTCACCTATGAGCAGGGGAAGGCACGCACAGGAGCTGACCTGAGTTCAAGAGGCAAACTTACTGACGTCTACTGCGCCTGTTCATTAGTCAGACTGCTACAGGGTGTGTGTGAGTGTGTGTGTGAGTATATGTGTGTCAGGACAGAATGTGAGAACAGAAAAAGGTGGTTCAGCAGAAATCTTCCCCTGAATAAATAGAGGTTAAAAAAGTGACTTGTGTTGATAATCCCTCATACTGCCTCCATCACACCGACACACACACACACACTCTGGAACTTTCTCACGGCTGTGCACACAAGGACCCGCATACCAGCATCAGTCATGCTATTGTGAAAGTCACAGAGTAGAAAGAAAAAAAAATGCACACTGGGCTACGTGCATTCTCCAGCACAGTCATGTAGACACAAGCAAACGCCGTCCAGTCACGCCTAGATAAGCAGGTAAGAAAATTCAACCTGCTGATGAAGGTACACACACACGCACGCACACTCCAATAATGCATGGTATTTGGAAGAGCGCAAACATCAGGTGGATCTATGGAAATATGTGTCAATCCATCAATCTATGTCTTTGTTTTCCAGATTCTTGAACCCACACGGATCTGGTCGCTTTATGATCTGTGTGCAGGACCAGCGCAAACCAGACCAACATGAAGTGCGAGTAGGAACATGGTGCTTTTCCAGAAAAAAAACATGAAAAACTACAAACAAACAAAACAGAACTGGCAGGATAGGACAGTTGGAGAAGTGAAACTTCAGGAGTGAAACCAGCAAGAGGGAGAAGACAGGAGGCAGAGCTGGAGTTAATGATGCTAAGATTCTCTTTAGGAGAGACAAGGATGGACACGATCAGGAATGAGGTGATTAAAGGGACAAGGTGGGTTCATATGGGTTCAAGTACATAGAGTTGGAATATTTGTACAACTCATCATTTGTTGGTTCTTAGAGTAAACAGTGATGAGACAGGAGGGTGGAAGACTGAGAGGTGGAGGACTGAAGGGTGGAGGAAGAACATTTATGACAAAAAGAGACTGAGTCACGGATGGACAGATGTTAAGTTAATAATAAAAAAAAAAATAAAGAGACACACACGAACTCTGAGTAATAAATGCACTGAGACTCAGACCTTGCACCTTCCGACCCCACCCCCAACCCCCGCTCCCTCTGTCTGACACACTACTATCACGCACACACAAAGGACACACATTCAGTCTGATTATCTGACACCACTTCTGCTCATGCACACACATTCACCACACGCAGGAACACTCTCACAGACACAACCATCCTTGACATCCTTCACACAATGAGGTAACATGGAATCCCCCACCATCCAAACACACACACACACACACACACACACGCCACTGTCAGGGTGTCAGGTCGCTCTGCCCTAGGTGCTCAGTGACTCTTTATGTCAGTTAATGACAAGCAAGGCTTTTATCACCTGACCCCACACACGCACACACAGAAAGGTGCACACATATTAGTCATATTTTTTGTTTAATTCCGCTTTGTTAAATGCTAATCCTAACAATAGCCAGAAAATATCAATTAAATCAAATAAAAACACAGACCTTTACACTTCATTTCGTTCCTCAACTGAGGAACTTCAGCAGTTTCTGGTTGATGTTTATGAACTAGAAAAGTTCCTCAGTTAAGGAAAGAAGCAACAAGTCCAGCTCGTGCCACCACTTGCAAACCGGACTCTTCATACACCCCTTCTGTATAGAATGCCCCGCCATAAAGAATGGACAGCATTTTAACCTTTTATTTGGTTAATGAAACTTGCTTTTTAATCAACTTTAGTTAAGAAAAAATTACGTAAAAAGATAAGCGTTTTTTGACTGACTAACTGTATAACATGTCAGTGGAAACCCACTATTATTTTATTTGCCAAATTTAATTTTTATTAAAAAAGTAAAATGATCATAATGGAATTCTAAATTATCATAATCTATAATGACACCCTGCTTCTTCCCCCAATGAGTTCATACATAGGGCGGATTAACTGGACTTCTCATTCCTACCTATCATATGGACAGGATTAACCTGTGCTATGGCTCACACACTCAAGGGAACGTGTGAGCAACGCACTCATCTTTTTCTATCCATACACACTCACGAGGAACAACAGTGTTGTGTTGCCATACCTACGGAGGAGCTTCCCTAAATCATCTGCAGCTCATAACAATGTTATCAACTTGGTATCCATGGTGATGCCGTTAACATGTGTGTTTAGTTTCTTCCAAGGCAACCTAAATGTTAGGACAAAATATAGTTACACCAACCAATCCCATGGTGCTTCAACCAGGTCAACCCAAGAGTGGGTGAGCCCCAGGGGGTTTATTATTTAGAAAGTTTTTATAAATTCAAGGTGTCGTCACCAAGTCTCGTGTCATTTTTAGCTCTATTTGGAGACCAAGTTCCAGATCATGTGATGTTCACATGATCTGGTACAAACAGAAATTTAGAAAAGTACTGAGCAAATACACTGTATACTGGAAGCAATATTCCAAGGCGATATTAAACTAAATTATTAATCAAAGACTAATGTGTCTCTTTACAAACTTACTCCTGGCCAAATTCACAGTAGTCACGAGTAGAGTTGCAAAAAAAATTCAAATGTGAAGTTAAGTTGAGAAACTTTAGAAATATCCCAATCCGATTTGTTTTTTTCATAAGCAAACAATATTAATAAATATTACTAATACCTGATTGACAATCCACTCACAGTGGGCTGCAGTGGCTCTACCGATACTGTCTTAAAAGACAAACTGGAATGACCAAGTTGTTTGTCCAGCCTCACATCTAAGAAAGCTATATTAAGTGTGCCTTTTTAATGGTTGACGAAATAAAAAAAGGTTACAGATAGCATCTAATTTAGCAGCTCTCTAGCAACTATTTGTATATTTATTTCACTTTAATACCATTTGGAATCAAATATATTTACTGCATAAGAACTGTCTAGACTGTATATAATGCCCAGGGTCAACTAAGTGGTGTCAATAATTTCCAAATGTATCAGGTTGTTTATGATTATGCCACAATTATACCACAACTTATTTTTCCCAACTATATTAATTCCTCCAAATTCCCATGAAACATTTCCAACTCCCAAGAATTTTGCAACCTTAGTCATGAGCCAGCTGACCAACGAATCCTTCTTCTGACCCAGGTTCTGATTAAACCCCAGATCAACATTCTTTAAATGTGGTGGAATGTCGAACGATGGCCTTGTTACTTAGGTTGAAAGCAAACAAAAAGTTAACTCTAAAATCTACAAACCCGTCCTGTGCTGTCTGCCATTAAATCATGCACTTCAAGAATGAAAACATTTTAGGTTATGTTAAGTGTTGCATACATGACGTTCTCACACAACCACACTCTGTCAGTACAGGGAGGGGCACAGGGTTACAGAAACTACCAACCCGTTTCAGAGTCAGGGCCTTGTGAAAGAGCTAAAAGTGTTTCCGTGAGGACAGAACTGCCAGGGTTATAATAAACAGCAGCTATGACAAGTTTATTTCAGGGAAAAGGAAACTTCTTGGGTTATGTTTAATGAGGACGCGAGTTCCAGGAATAGCCCAGTGACAGTTCAAATGCATGTGATCGTCCAACATTACATGTCCTTTAAGTAGACTTCACGGGGCTCATCAGAGAAGATCCAGAACCGATCCCTGGGGCCAATGTTTAGTGGGTTATCTTACAAAAACTTGTGTTCCCTCCACCAGAGTCCAACCTTCTCAGCATGAAAAGGAGAACAATTACTTTTTCAGAGTTTCCAGTTTCCACTGATTCAGAGCTTCAGTGCAGGGAGCCAGATGGTCCTGTTTGACGGTAAGAGAGTGTGAAACCTGAAAAGAGGCCTGCGAATAATTTTGGTTGACACCAGCAGGTGCTCATCCTGTATGTGGGCCAACGCGCACTCTGCAAAGAGTTTCAGTTTGAAGCTGTGAGTCAACAAGGCAAACAGGAGTGCATGCAAATGTGGCAGCCGTACCGTTGTGCGTACACTTCAACCGCCCACGCAGATGTAAACAGTGACATGGCCATTCAAGGCCTCGCTCACTCACAAAGGGTCCGTTGAGGTGAGGGCGGGTGTGGGTCTAACCAGAGGGCAGGGGACACAATGACCCTGTGACGACGGTCCGCCACCATTTGTACAATGTGAATATATAACGTGTAAATAAAGCCGTTTACAGTCTGTTCTGATAAAACAACCAAACATAAGAGAATAATGAGGAGAGAGCAGAGGAGCCATGAAACCACAAAGCAGCTGGTTAAATAATTGAAAGAATGCTAAGATTATGAGCCAAACTCAAAGCCAAGACATTTTTTATGGACCGTAGGAGCTAACAAAGCATTTATTAATGTCTCTTGAGTTTCTGAAGTTGTTGGAAATTAAAAGTTTAAGTAACTTGTTACTTGAATAATATGGAAGTGGTGGCCTAGCAGTTAAGGAAGTGGACTTGGGTTAGCAAAGCTTTAGTTTTTTATCTACCAGCTGCCAGGTTGTCACCGAGGTACTCTGGGCATGGCACCATCCCGACCCACATACATACATTACGGCATCGTTTCCCAAAGACTGGGGCACAACACTCAGGTGGGTAGCTAGAGATTTTTTTGCCATTTAAATACTTTTTCATTGTTGTGGCCTGGTGGTTAAGGAATCAGACTAGGGTCTGTAAGGCTTCATGTTCTAACTCACCCGCTGCCAGGTTGCAACAGAGGTGCTCTGATCATAGCAGTTGGCACACATAACAGTGACTACCAGGTAACAGATAAGAGGATAAAGTCAATGAATGGATGTTACTTGAATAAACAATAATTAACTGCAGCAACATGTTTTTATAGGTTATGGTATAGCAGTAGTAGCAGAGGGTATAATTTTCCAAATGAACCACAAGCTTGGTGCACGTTAGGGTCAGCCTGGTAACAGCAGTTCAAACTACAGCTTGTTTCCCAAATCAGGATCAAGTATCAAGTATAACTTTCCTTGCAACCAGTCCTTCAAGGGATCTGAACTGTTCATGTTCACGTTCCAAGAGAAATGAGAGGGATGCCTCTGGTTTAAAGGAACAGTGGAAGTGAGGGGCCTTGGTCCATGTCAACGTTCTCACTACCGCTGAACATGCCTACGTCAATTACAGGAAGCGACGTCGCCTTCTTTGAGTCACCAAATGCGGAACTGCAGCGTGTTTATGTGTATGTGTGCGTAAGAGTGAAAGAGAGGCTTATCTGTGTCTGCTGAAAGGCGTGCGTGTGAGCGCTGCAACCACTGAGCTCCTCTGTGCTGCTGCTTCGTGTGAGCGTCTGCATGCCAAGCCCTGTGTGCGTGTGTGTTGTGTGTACACGTTGGTGAGCGAGGCTGCGGCGGAGGGAAGGGGAGAAGCTGCCAAGTGCGTCTGTGTCAGTGACCACACGAGGCAACAGAGGGTCAGGGAAGTTCACAGCTCTCTGCTCTGACTGCTGTAAAGCCTGGGGAAACTCGGGAAGATAACCAGTATCAGCGGCAGGGAATGGAGTGCCGTGCCCTGACTAGGGCATGATAGCAGATATAAAAGTTCAAACAACAAGATAGACTTAGAATCGTCTATAAACCAAAGACACCAGGGGTTGAAAAGTAGGAATGCACGTGAGGGTATCAGGGCAATAATGTAAGGTTGAAGCTAGGCGTTTCCGGGGCTGAGGGTCATGAAAGTCCCTTTTCGTACACACTGAACTGTTTGGCCACAGTCCATTAGCCACACATGCAAACACAACAGCTGGAGAGTCAAAGCTCTGGGTTTGTCAACGACGGCGAAACCAAAGTCGAAGCTCAACGCAACGTCTACTGTTTCCAAAACACCAAAGCAGAAGTGGCTCATCATTCACGAGCGGCCTATCAACTTACTGGACCATTGTAGTTGTGTCACACAGCTAGCTATCAATTTGCCACTAGGTAGCATTTCCTAACTGTGCTTACAAGATGAAAAAAAAAAGTACAAAAGCTGTTTCTATTTTCCTTTCCATTTCACAACTGAACAAATTGAAGTTTCACTTCCTACACTCAGCAGGGAGTACTGATTACTTCTCACACGCCACCAAAAAACAAAGTACTGGAGGTCACCCTCCACCTGCACAGTTATGGTGTCTGCAGTGAACATAATTTACACAACGTTTTAGCAAGAGAAGCAGGAAACAGCAGTGCACTTACTGAAACTTGAGCCTAACTTGCTCATTGTCGGGGTTACAGTACAGTCTCTCCAGCTGTTCCTGGGAGTCATCTGCTATGCTCTGCCAGCTCTGATTGCTCGTCCGGTGAATCTGCCAGTGGTATGGCAGGACAGTGTGGTGGTAGATGCAGTCATTTCCAAAAACACACTGTCCATTTAAGAATTCCACACATATGTCCACTAGGTCTGACTGGTGCGTGTGATACTGGAGCTGAGTGAGCAGCTCAAAAACCAGGTCCAGGGAGGCCTCCTCACTTTTGTCCTCAAATAGCACTCCATTGTCAGGCTGTAGAAGGAGAGGAATGGATTTCTGGACTCCAGTGCACTCTTTGACACCAAGGGTTTTAGTCCCAGAGGGTGAGAGGTCATTGCTTTTGTTTGGCCTCTGTTGGTGAGGAACCTGGGGTGTAACCAAGGGAGGTATATCCCTGCCTGAGGGCTGAATAGTCACTGTGTTCCCACTAGCCCTAAGGGCAGGTTTGAGCTGAAAGCAGCGGCTGTCGGGGGTTGAGCTGGTGATCTTGGACTGCTCCACTCGCCGCTCAGTCTCCTCAAGCTCTGCAGTAGTATCAGCTATTTCCACATCGGCGTCCGGGGCTATCAGAGCAGGCACCTCAGCAGCAGCTGTGGTATCATCAGTGGCTCCCGAGTCTTTGAGGCACACCTGGCCCAGACGACTCTGCTTCACCACGGCTGCCGTGCAAAGGTTCCCTGCAGTCCGACTCGGTTGGCTCCGCGGAACAAACACTCCATCCCCGGACACCAGAGTGTCCGTGCTCAGTAAAGTGGTCAGCATAGGATCTTCCAGGGCATGGTGAAGACATTTGGTTAATTTTCTTTGCTTCTTTTTGAAGTACGGTTTGACCAAAGGAATTTTGTCCGAGAGTCCCACGATCGGCTGTTCTGTGAAGCCTTCCTCTTCCTCCATCATATCCAGGGAGATCCCGTCTGATACACCATCTGCAGCTTTCTGAAGAATTCGCAAAGTTTTATCCATGATCCCTCGCTAAACCCAGGCGGTCCTGTATGCCAGAAGGAAAAAGAAACAGAGAGAGATAGTCATCAGTGCTAAGACATCGGATTAGTATCCAAGGTGAAACCATAGCGGTGCATACATACAGCAATGATTAATAAGCTGGTCGGACAGGCTGCCATAAAAATAACTAACTGTGAAAACTCGTCTTTCCTTTCCTGGGAAGGAAAACCATCAGCCTCCAGATACTGAAACGAAACCAGTCTGACAAACACACCACTGTGCTGCTGTAATGAGCCTGCAGATAAAACAGGAACAGCCTCAATAGGACCAGGACCGGTCCATAATTCAATAACAACAATACAGATCACAACACCATTTTTATTTTCAAGGTATTGGATGTCGGCGGTAGTGTTTCACACTTTTACACCTGGTCTTTGAAGAGAAAAATATATGACATTGAATGCACCACTCCAGATATGCGGTAAACGCTGAATAGAAAGTTTAAAAAGTATAACCACCCTGCTCGACTCCCCCAGGGGGCAAATATATAAAGCCTCCCCAGATGAGTGATAATTATAGATATGGAGTGATGTTTTTGGCTCTGATGGCCGGCTCTGGAGCAGACACATTATCAGCCTGCATTAGGTTATTATTACAGCAACAGCCTGTTACAGGGACTATGCTCCGGGAGGAAGAATGGGGGCGAGGGGAGGTGAGGTTTCTGCAGCTTATTACAGCCAACAACTGAAACGGAAAAAATATGATCTAAGCCCGTCTGTGCGGAGGTGTGTGAGTGCAGCCACCAGTTTCTGATTAATGATAATAAATTGTGGAGCGCAGACAGACTTGGACTCCGTCTCCGTCTCTTATCCCTGTCTCCCTCTCTCCTCTTGCCTCTAACGTCATGCCTGCAATTACAGCTGCGTCTGTGAGGACAAGCGATAACGATCTGCACTGTAACAAAACCCCTCTCTCTCCCGGGACTATATATTTTGATCACGGGAGCCCGATACGCGGCTGCTGCCGACTACGTGCCGCTCACACACACTGCTGCCCGAGCAAGTTTGCACGTAGGCTACAGTCTCCCTCCATACACACACACACACACATATATACACACGCGCACACACACACTAACACTTACGTACACACACTGCGGCGGAGCAGCGACAATAAAGATAAAACCAGCACCACCGTCCGGATCTTTTTATATTCTTCCGCCGCAGTTTCCTCCCCTCCTCCGCAAGACTTGTTTAATCCGACACCGAAGTTCGACAAAAACAGTATTATTTAACTGGAAATACAGCACCGTAGTTTCACCACAGAGCCGCTGTCACTACTCTGCCTCCGAAAAACGGCGGAGAGAATAAACATTAGTTTTCTCGTCGAAATCGGGAAAAACACAAGCCCGTACCTGCGCGACAAACTCCGCCCGTCTCCCCCTGGTCTCGACTCTCTGCGGTTGGTAAAATGGAGTGCGCACATCGGCGAACCCCGTGTCCGGTGCGTATAGAAAAGCCTGCTATTACGATCCGTGTCCCGGTTTACAGAGGCTGTCCGTGTTGTCCTCTCTGCAGCCGCCGCCGCTCTCTCATGGTGGCGCTCTGCTTTTCTTTACTTCATGCCGTCGGTGTCTCTCTTTGTATCCGTTTACCGGAAAGAACAGCGCAGGAGAACTGAGAGCCACAAAGAGCTGAGCACAGCTGTGGAGAGAGGGTGAGAGACCAAGACGAACGGAGAGAGAGACTCGGAGCTAGAGCGAGACTGGCAAAACCCGCCCCTTAACCTGATTAGGGGCGGGGCCTTGGCTTCTATGGGTACACAGAGTGAGGGAGAGACAGAGAGAGAGTTCCATTGTTCCACCTTAATCCATAAACGTCTCCGCTTTATAATTTGACCAGGGTAAATTGATGGAAAAAAAAATATATATATAAAGCCAACAACTGTTTGTTTAAGTATAGCGCCCCCACAGGCCCTAGTTCCAAGTTCTAGAGAACTGACAAGTAAGAGTAAAAACATGATTTATTGTATCTAGTCAGCTTTTTCAGCAGCAACAGCAGCCTTATAAAGGCTAGCAGTATATTAACATTAAAACGGTTTGTGACTTTTGGGTGCAGGCGGCAGCCGACATCAGAATCAGTCGATATCTGTATTGGAAAATGAGGTGTTTGGACTTGATTTATGGGATAATATGTCTACTGTTGAGGCCATTTCTGTTCAACAAAGATAACATCTAGTTCTCTGGAGTGATGAGCAGGGGAGTCTTGGGTTGATTAACAGATAATCTATAAAGTTAAACCACATCAGAAGAAGACCTTGAGAGGAAAACTCTTGATTCTGACCACAAATCCATCTGGTACAGAATTACTAAAACAAAAAAATGTTTAATGTTGTTCATATAAAACTCAGCCGCACTGGTGGGCGAGCAGTTAAAGAAAGAGTACTTATGTCCTCCAGGCTTCAGGTTCTAATCCACCAGCTGCCAGGTTGCCACTGAGGTGCTCTGATCATAGCACCAGCAGTCATGGAGACTACTGCCCCTGTGACCAGGTGATGGATAAATTGAGGAAAATTAATGATATTATACTCTTTCACTTGTTCTATAAAATATATTCACTGCTTCTAAGGGAGCCTTCCTGTCCGTCTTGGGTGAGGTGCTGTTGTTGTGTGTGAATTACTGTAAGCACTTTAGGTGTGTTTTTTATGATTGTGTGGCTACCATGCTACATTGCCCTGTTTCCTCAGGCAGAGGGTCTATCAAATGACAAAGACTTTATGGGTGTACCCACATACATTTGTATTTTTTGTTGAATGTTCATTAATGTTTATTGTCCCTCTCTAGCAAATGAAACATCAAATTAAAAATAACCCTTAAACTTTATTTCTAAATTTAATTTCTAAATTTAAATTTTTTTTATTTTTACAAACCACCTGTATTCATTCATTCAAACCACCAGTAAAATCATTTTACTAATATAGTAGTAATAATATAGTAAAAGTTTGTGTTTTATCTGTCAGATATTCTCAGTTATTAGATGGCACGACAGGTGTTTACCTCAGTATTGGGTTTTGTCACAGTGATACAACAGAGAGCAGACTCCTCCACAGCCATTTGCAGTCAATCCTCATTTCATAAAGGTAGAAATGTGATGTAGTTATGGACTTCAACCACTCCTTGGTCTTAAAGTCAAAGCTGCAGTGAGAGGTGTCCCAGGGCACCTCCTTTTAATGCAGATTCTAGAGCTTTCATCCTTTAGAGCTTCCTGTGTAGTTTTGATCCTTTAGCGGAACATTATTTCATTCTTGTCTTTGTTTTTACCTGTCTTTGTTTGAGTTTGTCAATATCTATTGTTACTCATTCTTTTGCAAATTGAGAATAAAACTCTTCATTGGTGCAGCAGTCCACTCTTCAACACACTATCATTCCTGAGAGTTCAGTAATGTGAATTAATAACATTTTCCAGGGACTTAAATACACAGATCCCACTATCACAGTAGAACACTTCAAAGACATTGTGAGGCACATGATTATTCTTTTTTTATCAACAATCCTGTTTGGAGTACGTAATAAAAAGGAATAAATAAATAGAAATAAATACAAATGTAATATCCACTCGTTAAACACCTGGACAACAACATTGCATGGAGGAAAACTGCGCAGTCCCAATGGCAGAGATATTTCTGAGACCACTAAACAAGGACTCATAAACAAGCACCAGCAAGTAGAGGCATGAATGGGGCAAGTCCAGGCACGTGCACTGCAGTAGGTGCTGTAACTGTTCAGACAGCGCCACATAGTGATCTCAGAAAGTATTTTTTTAATGTCCATTGAACCTCTTAAACTTAACTGGTTTCCCAAACCACAAGGTCATTAATTTAACTTTTACTAGATTTTAAAGAACAGAGCAATGGTCAAATAACCATTGAAAAACAGTATTTTACATATACCCATGGGCTTATAACTTGGGCAAACCCAACGTTCTTTGTCCCTGGGAAAACAAGTAAAGCAAACTGACCTTTTAGAATCTTCCAGGGTGACGTCACATCGCTCAGAACAGACTGTCTTTATAATTACAGGGTAATAAAAGCCCAAACAACTCTCTTGTTTTGCATATTGATAAACATATGTGGTGACATATGTTTTGTTGTGTTTGCTGGGGGACTTGAGCTTAAGGCCCTATGGTCCAATGTCCTCTTAATCAACCACTAAGCAATCAAACAACAAAAAGACATAAAGTTCAAATAAAACCACTGAAGTGACTCAAAGAGTATAAAATAAGGAAATCTAAAGTGGTCCAAGACAGCCAAAAAAAATTATTAGCATATATTAGCTACAATAATTAAAAAAAAAGACAATGCCAACAACAAAACAGCTTTTAAAAATAGTACAGCAAAAAACTATTGCAAATACATTTTAGACTTTTTTTTTTTTGCTGACCTACGTTTTGTTCTTTTTATTGGCATTTTGTTTTAGGTTGTTCAACCAACCTGACCGTGTTACAAGAAACAGTGTGATTTCCATAGGGGAGTGTAATGTTTGCTGAGTCAGCGTTCCTCTCCTCCCTTCTTTACCAGAAGGAATTCTTAGGAACCTGTTGTGCTACAGTGTTTTCCAAGAGCCTCACAACTGCCACTTCTTTCTACACTTTTTTTGGATTCTGACATCATGCATGAACAAAAAGAAGCCTCTGTATTTAAATGTATGTTTCTTATATAAATATAGAATAACACCTGGAGGCCTCTTGAAGTATTTATTGTAATTAAACCCATTTTTATGCGGTTTAAGGGTTGTCTCTGACCATATTTGGGATTTTTCTTTAGTTCTCCTGTTTCCTCTTTATCAAATACATAGTTCAGTCTCATCTGTTTCCCTCAAAAGGGTATTGATAACTGCCAACATCTGCCACCATTAATCATCAAGTAGACGGCAAAAAGAAAAGAAGTTGTGGCAGACTTCATAACTCGACAGCCACAAAACCATCAAATCTGTGCTGTTCAAAAGATGGTTCATTTTGTCCTGGTAGGCCACAGCTGTGGTCTTAAGGTGCAGAGATTATCTTGAAGAGCATAACCATCCACTGAATGAGCCGCGCTTTCGTCAGAGCACTGACTGACAGCATTGGGGAAATTACAGGCTTTCCAATGAAGACACAGAGGAGCTGACGTATATGAGGGTAACTGCATGGTGGCATACCAGCAGATGTCAAACATTCCTGCTCAGAGACACGTACAACCAATTTTGTACTAAAGTTCAGGAGACTAAAGTCGAACAGAGGACTAAGGACACGACTCAGAAACAGGAGTGAGTAATCCAGAACCACATCAGTCAGATGACGGTCTGGTGCTGGATCCACATATTGATAAAATCCCCAGGCAGCCAGCATCTATCCTAAATCCGAAATAATAATTAAAAAAAGTCCAAACCACATGCCCCCACTCTCTCCACAACCCCATCCCCCAGTGTTCAAGTTTGGACTTGTATCCGGGGACGCCCTGCAGAAGAGCTACCTGCCTGACAACCTCTGTATGACTGCTGTCTCACAGTCATGCAGTGCTGTCAACAAAGAAAACTAAAAATTCTCTGAACGTTTTTTAGGCTGTTCTCGGAAAGTCTTTCAGGTTGTTCTGAGATGGTCCTTGAAGCAGTTGTGTTCTTCAGGCTGTTCTTTGACAGGCTTTCAGGATGTACAGGAAGGGTTCTTCAGACAGTTCTTTGCTAGGTTTTCAGGAAGTGCTACAACAGTCTTTCAGGATGTTCTGGGTGGGTTTTTCAGGCTGTTTTGGGGGGGCCTTTCAGGTTGTTCTGGGACAGTCTTTCAAGCTGTTCTGGGACAATCCATCTGGCTGGTGACAGTTTTTAAAGCCGTTGTAGGAAAGTCTTCCATTCTGTTCTGGAGGTTACAGGATCACTGTGGTGACAGAGAGATCAACAACCTCAGTGGAGTCTTCTTGGTCCACTCCCCAGGCAGTAAAGGAGGTCAAAGTTCTGAAATAGGAACATAAACAAAGGTGTGTAGTGACACCTACAATGATTTAACACCATGTCGTTAACTGAATGAGAGCCAAGTGTTGGTGTAGCATGACGTGTCATGGTGTGGCGTGCAATGGCTTCGTGCTAATGGCCGCAGTAAAAGAAGTTGTGTTTCTGCTACCGCCTTTTGAAACCTTATCACGTCTTCTGACTCACGCTGACCAGAGGAGTATCCAATACTGAAACATTGGTGACAGACGTTTTCAGAGCTGAGACGCTTGTTTGATACACGCCACAGTCCCACAGCCGAGGGACACAACAAAAATTGTTTCATTAAGTTAATAGTGTTGGACTTGCAGGGGTGGGGGACAACTGGAGCAGAGGGTGTGAACAACAATCAAGGTTTCACTGTAATAGTATGGCCTGTCATTAATGTCTTCATAGAAAACTATAATGACAGTGTTCTGGAATTGACAGAAATGTGAATGTACAGTATTTCAGGAAAGGGTCTCATGTTTCCCCACCAATACTCATGATGTTGGACTGTCAGTCTAAACAGTTACCATTGAACAGAAATTCTCAACTGTCACTTTCAACAGCCACCATCAACAAGCAGCCACAACACTCACCATCAACAGTCAGCCTCAACAGTCAGTCAGAAGATTTGCCACCGACAGTCACAAACCACAGTTAGCCTCAACAGTGAGCCTCAACATTCAAAGTCTACAGTCAGCCTCAACGCCTCAACAGTCACCATCAAAAGTCAGTATCAACAGTTCACCTCAACAGTCAGCACCAACAACCACCATCAACAAGCAGCTTCAACAATCACAATCAACAGTTACCACCAACAGTCAGCCTCAACAGTCAACGCCAACAGTCAGCGCCAACATTCAGCCTCAACAGTCCGCCTAAGCAGTCAGCCTCAGTAGTCTGTATCAATAGTTTGCCTCAACAAGTCACCACCAAAAGTCAGCGGAAATAGTCCACATCAACAGTCAGCACCAACAACCACCATCAACAAGAAGCTGCAACAGGCAGCCCTAACACTCAGCCTCCAACATTTACCACCAATGGTCAGCCTCAACAGTCAGCTCTATCATATAGCACCAATGGTCAGCACCAACAGTCCTCAGTAGTCACCATCAACAGTCACCATGAGCACTCATCCTCAACCGTCACCACCAGCAGTCAGCCTTAGTAATCACCATTAAGCAGTGGTGGGCCGTGATGGCCAGCAAATCCTTCTCTGCTGGTCTAAACATACACAAAAAACAAATGTATTCATAAATATTTTAAAATATTTTTTATATTAAAATAAAAATAGTTTTTACATTTAAAAAGTTGGTTAAAATGTTTTATCCAATCAAATTTCAGCTAGTGTTGTCAGGTTCTATGAAATCTGCAAGAGCCTTCAGGATCAAAGGGAGGGCTCTGCCCACTGAAACTGAAAGGACAAAGCCCGTTCAGTTTCAGGCGCTGAGACCAATCAGCAAGATTGCAACGTCAGGGCCTTGCAGCTGGCCCTACCTTAAAGGCAACACCTGTGTGTGGCATCGAACCTCGAAATAAATTGTCACAGGCACAGTTAAATGTCAAAAATACTTAGAATAATAGACTTAAATGCTCTGGAAATTAAGTGTTGCTTCATTAGCCTATATTAGGGGTGATATAATGTATATGTGTTGATTATCAAGTCCTGGTGTCATACTGATGTTATTATGTATTAATTTGACGAATTTAATTTGATGTCATAGTTTTGACAAAACTATGACATCACTGAGGGCCTACAGTTGAAATGCACAGCCAGCCACTGCCATAAACAGTCAGCCACAATTGTCAGCCATACCAGTCAGTCTCAACAGCCGTAACAGTGACTACCAACAATGGCGTGTTTAATATGACTACAGATCCAAACATCTGCAGCCTTCAACGCCCTGAACAGAGTCACAGACTGAGAACAGGTTCTCAGTCTGTGACTCAGAACTATTAGATGGAAACTGGTTCTGTGTGTTCCACAGAGCACCACCTTTTTATGACAGTGTTGGAGTGCAGTTGTAAACTCTAAGTGGGTCAAGGGTCATACAGCACGGACAAATAAATTTATATGTTATAAACATTGATATATTTTTTTGGTATATATATATATACATATATATATACGGTCACTGTTGA
>JAFBJS010013822.1:156159-180578 GCA_016785265.1 Paraplagusia blochii
ATAAACATTTATATTTTTTTCTATATATATATATATATATATATATATATATATATGGTCACTGTTGAGGTATATATATATATATATTTTGGTTTATATATATATAAAATATATTTATGCTTATAACAACCTTTCCTGAACACTGTAGAAGGCATCATGAGGTGTAAAATCTTTTAATTTTTAATCTTTAATCTTAAATAGTAGATTTTAAAAAAGTAGATTTTTCACAAATCTTGTTCATCTCTACCAACAGGTTATATTTCCAAAAAAAAATTATCCACAAAAGAATACAGTGAAAATTGTCTGTATAAAAATATATGTGAAACAGGAAAAAGCTGCGACGGACTGAGGCTCTGACTAGGTTTTGTTGTGGGTCAGTGTGCCAGAGAGTGTCAGTGTGTGTCAGTGTTTAAGTGTTTGTCAGTTTGTGTCCGTGTGCTAGTGTGTATCATTGTGTGTTAATGGGTGTCAGTGTGTGTCAGTTTGTATCAGTGAGTATCAGTGTGTGCAAGTGTGTATCAGTGTGTCTATATGTGTGTGTTGTTGTGAGTGTTGCCTGTGTCAGTGTGCATGTGTCTGTGTCAGTATGTGTTTTACCTCCTTCTTCAGACCATCTTCCATGTTGCTACAGAAACTATGAACCTTTAAAAGTAGTAACTGGAGACTGGGACTCGATGAAGTTGAGAGCGGCCGACTCACTCACCGGCTCAAAGCCTGGTAGCCTGTCAAGGATCATCGTTGCCATGGCAGCGTATCAGCAATTCATGTGAGTGATTTTGTGAGAGTGGGGGCTGCGTGGGCCTCTTTGATGATCAATTCCAAGAGTTTGGCATTAGTGTATGACTGAGGTTCAAGGAGTGAGATGGGGATCGGGGTCGTGGGGGGTTAGACCAAAGAGAGAGGAGAGAGGGAGACAGGGAGGGGCCAAGGAGAGGGTGAGGGTCAGTCTAACAAAAGGCTTTTTGGCCCAGGTTCTCTGGGTCAGGGCTGAGAGGGCAGGAAGTGAAGCAACAATATTCTACACTTCAGACTGGCCTCAAACACACACGCACACACAGGTCAGACAGTGTGGTTTGACAATATATGATGATTAAAGAAAGCCTCTGGCTTTTGTGGGAGGTAGGAGGTGTGTGTGGGAGGTGATTATGGGGGGTCAGCAGTAGATTAGGTTCACAAAGAGGGTGACCGTGAATGTGTGTTTGAAAATCTTAGGGAAAGATCATAAAACCTTCCATGAACCTTCATGAATGTTTCTGCAGCATCTCTGGCCACAATAATCAAGAGTCAGTGATACATGAGCTCTGTGACATGGATGTAAACAACAGAGAAATGTGTATTTTAACCACTTTATTATTCAAATTAAAAAAAAAAATCACAGCTTATCTCTTTGCTTCACAGCCACAGTCACCAATAAATCAGAGATAAAACACTTGATGCATCGAAGTACAGGTAACAAATGAGAACAGCAATAACAATAAACTAATGTAATAACAACAATCAGTGAAACTATTCATCCATTTATTCAAAGTAGTGAGTTAGATGTTTTGGCTTAATTCGATTTCTTTCTAATTTGGCACTGACTGAAGTCCATTGTCCACTGCTGCTGCCCTTAGTGTTGCTGCTGTTGGTGTTGGAGCTAGTGTTGTTGGAGCTCCTTTTCACAGAGTACTCTGTCGATTCACTCTGTGTTGCCAGATTTTCCAGAATTCCCCAAATTCAGCCTGTTATAGGGCAAGAGGAGAGGTGTTTCTTCCTCTACACCCATTCCATCTGACTACCTGTACTGTGCTGAGGATACGTTTAGCGCATCGCAATCTTAGTTAGAATCGGACGTCTGCTCTTCTAAAATAGCTGTCTGCAACTGGTCAGACAGTCAGTTCTGACCGAGCTCTAGGCTTGAAAACAATCAGATTTCTCCCCCTTCCACCTATTTTGTTCAGTATCAGATACTAAGACACTCCCCATGTGACACCAGTGCTTAGTTGAAGGAAATAAATGTCACTATAGCAACTAAACGGCAACCTTTGCTGCATGTAAAATACAATGATAATTTTGACCACCACTGCGCTGACTAGATAGAATGGATTATACAGTATCTTCTTTGTATTAACATAAAAGAAAGGAAAATCAGGGACAGGTTTGTACTATTGGACAAATGTATTGATTATGCCCCACAATGACCGACCAGGTAATTCTAGGATTAATCAAGACAGAGGTAAAGACAGTGGTGGAGGTGATCCAACATATCTCTCAGACCATACAGTGCGGTAGCGCAGAGGAGAAATGGAAAGAGGAGAAGGAAGAGGAGGAATGTTAATGACCAGAAACTAGCCCTGCAGGTCTAAATGCCTCAGATACCTCTATGGAACTCTTCTGCCCCACATTGGCAGTAAATGCCCCTCTGTCCTCTGCCCTCTGCCCTCTAGTAATAACTTCAAGGAAACTACTTTTCATTTTATCATTCTCCCAGTAGGGAGCAGTCATACTTAGTGGTAACTTGGCAACTAATGGGTTGTCCCTGAACCTGAATTCTTCTGGACACTGTGTAGACAGTAGCCACAAGAAAATGAATGTGGTGTCAGTGGCTGGACAGGAAACTAAAGAGACATCTTGGACCTACAGTGACAACTTCCTGTAGAAAAGTCTGACTCGAGACCTGAAAAGTCGACCAGCACTGACTAGAAGGAGCATCCGGGGATGGAATGGGGAGTAAGAGAAGGAGCAGATTCAGGAGGAGGTGTCAAGATGCAAATTTCCATTGTCTTATCGGAGGTTGATTTTCACTGCAGGATACAGATTAGCTCCATCACTGGCTGTAACAATCACTGTGTCAACTACACCCCTCTGTTCAATGTTTATTCACCCATGACCAGTGTGAGACCTTATCTTACACTGGTCTCAGGGAACTCTTGACTCATTCACTCTGACTGAGGCTCAAGTCGCGTCCAGCATTCACATTTTTGACTGTTCCTGTTTCCACCTCAGACCTGCTGCTGCTGCTGCCTTTTTCTCCTCGTCCTGTCATATCGTGTTTCCTCATCCTCCTACTCAGTGACCGTCCATCACCTCAGATGACAGGAACACAAAGACATCAGAGAGCCAAGAAGAACCAAAGAAACAGACCAAAAAGTTCTGCAGGGCTATTAGATATCATTCAGTAGGAGAGGGTGGAGGAGGTGGAGGAGGTGGAGAAAGAAGTGGAGAGGAAAGAGGAAGAGAGTAAGAATGAGACGTAGTTTTCTGACAAGAAGGGTAGTCTGTCACAGCCATGTTTCCAGGACCAGGATCCAGTTATTGTTTACTGCGACTGAAGAAAACCTCTGTTGATTCATGTTGTTGCCCCAAGCCCAGACCCCCGTCGTAACACCCCCCCCCCCATCTCCCCTCTGCCCCTCTGCTCTGCTGGTATATGGGCTGCAAGGTGGAGAACTTTGACCCCTGTGGGTTTGCCACAGGAAGTTTGTGCAGTTCTTCTCTTTGTGATGAGACAAAGTTTGAAATGGTCCTCCTGGCTAGGAGGTCCAGCCAGAGACTCCATGTGAGGCCTTTGACCTGTCCTTTTAGTCCTAAATATGCCGAGATGGATTAAGAACGTTGCATGGTGAGTTCTTTCTTGCCCTCCTTTATCTTTTTTCCCTTTGATTCCTTTATTCCTTACTTCCTTCAGTGCAGTTGACACGTTTGGCCATGGACCTCGTGTCCCCAGGGTCGCTATTAAAGCCCAAGGATCCCATAGCTGTGGACTGGACTCTGGACTTGGCCTCCAAATTATGACCCTTTTCCCCCTGGACCCTATAGTCAGTGGACTGGACCCAGGACTTTGCTATGGGTTGTATTTAATTGGCTCTGCTAAAGACTTTATGGTGGTCATTATAAACCATTATGATAAATAGAATTTGTTTTTCTTTTCCTCTTGCTACTGCCTGTCCTCTTGCAGCCCGTCTCTCTGTCCTGGGTGAGGATCCCCTCTACTGTCTGTCACCCTGAGGTTTCTTCCTTTTTTTCCAGGGTTTTTTGGAAGTTGTTCCTCAGCCAGTGTGAAGGTCTATAGTAAAGGGCAACTGTATTAACCTGTTACTGCATGACTTCCTGTAATTGCGTGGACTCTTTTCCTTGTAAAGTGTGTTGATATAACGGCTGTTATGATCTGGAACTATATACGAATAAAAAGGTAGAGTTGAAGTGGAGGTAAGGAATGAGGAGTGAGGAGTTAGGAGTGTGGTGAAGAGAAGGTCAGAGAGGCATAAGCAGGAGAGGAAAGTGAAGGAAAGGAAAATAAAGAAAAGGAAAAGCAAGAGAGGCACCAAACTACCATTTATCACTTCCTCCAGGAGGTGTAGTCAATAGGGTGGAGAAGCAAGGGGAGGGTGCAGGGTCAGGGCTGAGACGACCTGTTGAGCCCCGTCCACAGGTCAAGACCTCATAAATATGAACACACTCTCTGCTGAAGAATCCTTGAGAGGAACTCCTCTGAGGTGAGTGAAACTCAAATCTGTCACCACAAGAGGGCGCCAGCTGTCGTCCTTAACGGACACAAGCGCAGGGCTTACTGTGCCACCTACTGGCCTCTGGGTTAATTTACCTGCTGCTCGGGAAGAGGAATAAAACCCACACAGCTGCATGAACGGTGCGGTTTACAGACAAACGAAACCAGCACCAATCTGACCAGGTGAGAAGATCCTGACCAAAAAGAACAGAAGTAGAAGAACCAGAAATGATCAGAACTGGACCAGAACCAGAACTACTTTCCACTCCTCCTCGTAAATGGACATCAGGACCAAATCAGAGGAAGTAGATTGTAACAGACGTTAGTGTTGATGTTAGTACTGATGTTATTGTAATTGTCGTACCAATATTAGCACTTGTGTTAGTTCACATTTTAGTACTGATGGTTGTATTGGTGTTAGTACTGCTGTTAGTACCAATATTAGTAATGATGCCATAACTGATGTTAGTACTAATGTTAGACCCTATTCTAAAAGCAATGTTAGAACTGATGCTACTACCAATGTTAATACTGCTTATAGTACCAATATTAGTAATGGTGCTATGTTCAATGTTAGTACCGATGTTTGCGCCAATACTATTACCAATGTTAGTACCTATGTTAGTACTGATGTTAATACCAATGTTAGTTACGATGTTAGTACTGATTTTAGTACCGATGTGACTTCTGATGTAAGTACCAATGAACCAATGTTAGTATGATGTTACTTCTGATATTAGTACCAATGTTACTTCTGATGATAGTACCAATGTTATAACTGTTGTCAGTGCCAATGTTAGCACTGATGTTAGTACCGATGTAATTACCAATGTTTGTGTAAATGTTAGTACCAATATTAGTAATGACGCTACAACCAATGTTAGTACCAATTTTACTACCAATGCTCTTACCAATGATAGTACCGATAGTTTTAAGCCCGCCGTGGTTGTCAGTCAGATGTGTGTGAAGGCAGTAAAGCCAGATGGAGTCTAAAAACAAACACACCCCAAGCTTAAGTGAACTGGTTATTCAAGTGGTGTGTGAAGTCACTTCCCGTAAAAGCCTCCATCTTCTAACTCGTCTTCTAGGCTTTCTTCACTGGTGTAGACAGAGCTGTGGAGGAACCAGCAAGCATTCCACTACCTTCACATATCCTTATCCCGCTAATCGTCCCCAGCAGAGGGGGCTAGTATTAGTGAACACATAGAGGAGAAAACATAGAAGGGGTGGAGCTCTGGAGGGGGCCAGTGGTGACTTGGAGGGTTTTCACATTTCATTAGAACAATTATTCACGCACATAAACACACACTCACACTTCCTGTCCACCTCGTCTACTCCCCATTTAGCAGCATGTTTATTTCCAATCCTGCGACACGCTCACAGGCCAACACGCAACACTAATATGCTAACCATGGTAGTAAGACCTGCATCTGCACGTACACTTCATGCCACCAGGGTAAACAATGACACATCTTGCTGATGGTGTTTTTAAACATGTACAACCCCCACAGGTGCTGCAAACATCAGACGTAGGCAAAGCATACTTGGCACCAGGATGTCAGCGTTTGTCTCCAACACACACTCTTCAACTGTGGAGGCGCTGTTCCTCATGCTGCTGTTGGCAGACAGAGCAGCCAAAGTTCTTCAAAGGTGGAGGTTTTAAGATATTTGTTTTTCGTAGAGGTACAAATATCAGTTTGATGTGGTTTCAAATATGAATTGCCAAAACAAACTGTTTGGTGCATATTTTAAACATTTCTTTGACACCTGTCTCTGGACTGAGTGGAGACCAACAGAAGAAAGGTGCTGTGCTGTTGGCAGGCACAAGAGCCGAAAACACACACACACACACACAGACTCTCTAAGACACACACAGACTGTGCTTCAGAGGCCTCCACTGTGACCTTTCAGAAGCAGATGGAACAGCACCTTCTTTTCACTGCCAAAATGTCAACATCTTCTGCTCTCTCCGTTTCTGAGGCGAGCCAAGTTGGCAACAGGTTGGACTTCAGTGTTTACACCACACTTTGAAAGATGCTGCATGCAAACACACACGGCACCTCTAAACTGTGCTCTCATGATGAGATTTGTAAACAGATTGATTTTCTAAAACCTGGCCACTGTGCTCTGAGATGGATCTACACCAGGCAAGGGCAAACTTTTGGACAGACAACTGGTCCTAGAATTGGACACAGGGGTTGGGACAGATGTAGGTAGATGGAACGTTTGTGGAAAAGTCATGCAGGAAGGCTAAAATGCTAGAATGCATTTATTCTTTTCAATGTCTTCTATAGGGAACCATGGGCAGAGCAGGGGAAAGGAAGAGGTTTAATCTCAATACAAAACAATTACGTGAGTTGGAAAAGTTTGCTGGGAAGGATTACAAAGATGAAAGGGTCATCCTGCTCTTAGCTGAAACCACACCTCTACATTATCTTATCTGTGTGATTGGATGAGAACACGCTGTGAAGGAATGGTTCCACGTGAGCCTTTGTTTTGAGATGCAGCCCTGAGTGTTGACGGTCACAGAGACAATGTCTCTCCCCCGTGTCATCACAACCTCAGTGTAGTTTTGAATCACAGAGTCCAGACGACCTGACAGGCGGTGATTTTCTGACCACAGCTGACCGACCTTACAACTGCAGTATAGCATAGATGTTGATTGCTCCCCCTACTGTGGGATGGATGGCAAAACTAGTGTCTCAGCTGCCATTAATCAGCCCAGGCTGAGGGGGCACAGATCAAAGTGTCTGCCCATCACTATCTCTGACTCTCCCATCCTCACACACACTCTCTCTCTCTTACACACACACACACCAACACACACTCTATGATGGCCTCCTGGCGGCCCTGAGGGTGAGGAAGCTATTTATGGTGAAAGTGGCAGAAAGTGTAAACATATGTCTGGCATCCTTTGAAAAGACAAAAAAAAGAAAGAAATTGGACTAGTTTCCCCGCCCTTGTCTCTCCCAGTCAACCCCCCCACCTCTGACATATCACGTTCTTCTCCTCTTAGCCGACGGCGGAACATAAATCACAGGACATGAAGGAGGCATGGGGGGATGTCGAGGGCAGCACACGCAACCTTTTCTGCCAGAGTCGGTTGGAGTTAGAGAGGCAGTCTGGGCCTAAGGCAGGGAGTCCTTAATGAGTCTGACAGAGGAGACGTTGGCATTGGGGGGCGCTGTTGCCACAGGTGCCGGTGTCAGTGTCTCCCTCCCTGGTCATCCTTCACCTCAACACAAAGACCATTGTTGTAGCGGTGACACAGACGCCCGACAGGCAACGCCGACGCGTTGTCTGTGTCATTTTTCCTGCATACGTTGTCCGTGCTGGTATTACAGTCAGATATCATTACATTACGGCTGCGGTTATTTGATACCATTGTCATCATTCAGACTGTGGTAGACACAGCAGTTGATAAATTAATACATCAAAAACAAAGTGAGGTAAAAATACCGAAAATAGAGATAAATAATCTGATGGAGATAGATTACAACTATGGATTTGTGATTATGTTGGTCGACTGATATTTGCAAAATTACGTTATAAGTGAAATTCATCGCTTTTCCCTTAAATAATGAAAATCTGATAACACAATCATTGGGTTTTCCCTAATTTAGAAGACTGTCATATAGGGTTCTGAGACATTGACTCTCAGTGCTCAGTTTTGTGGGCAAACGGGGAAATATTTCTGCATCAGAAATTGTTTGGACAATATTGGCATAGGTTTATTTCAGACATCCCCAATCACAACCGGCGAACAAATCATGGATCTATATCTCATTTCTGTCGATTTGTCCAGTTTCAGTAGGAACTACAACCCAACCTTTGTCCCTCCCCCTAATCAGACCAAGATACTGAATAACTCTGGATAATTACTAATGTAAATCAGAGTCCAATAAAAAAACAAAAAACATAGTTTACTTACCCGAGCCGCCGGGGTGAAAAGGCAGATGGAGCACAGAAGACCTGCTGGTGTGTTTGTTAATAGTTAGCAGCTGGTATGTTTCTCAGTCCAGCCAAGTGTGGACAGTAAGAGTATTCAGCCACACTTTAGAACCAAACAAGAGAAAACATTAGAGAAACGTGGTAGTTGGACGTAGTTGGTAGTTGGATTCAGAATCCACTAATCTGTGGGCCTTGTGTAGTGATTGATAGAAAACATCATGTAAAAAATACTATACCTGGTAATGTTTCCACTCTCCAGGGAAATTTTGTCTGACTGTCCCAACACCTGTTCAAGGAAACTGCCTCAACACCTTTTGGGGTCATTCTACAGTGCGGTCCTCGAACAGGGGAGTCTCTCCATTTCTTCAAGAAACTCCTGAAGACCCAGCTCTTCAGAGAGCAGCTCCATTCCTAGCACTCTCCTGTCCTCCTCTTCCCAGAAACCTCCTTTATCTCATTCAGCTTGTTTTTAATCAAAGTAAAAGTTAAGAGAAAACCTGCAATTTGCAAATTAGGTGATTGGTCTTCATTATTGGTGGATAATAACATTCTGATAACACATCTGGGTTTTCTTAATATTCCTGGAATCACACATAGGGGTCTGAGGTGACTTTATTTTTGTGGCAAACAGCGGTAAATATTGGTATCTGTCAATATTAGTTTTGGAAAATTAAATGTTTGGACAATATTGGTAAAATTAGATATCATAAATGGTTAATATTGATATAAATGTTAAGATGGAAGTTCATATTGGACAGCTCTAATCTGAAGGTCTCCTGAACTCCCTCAGGGAAACTGATTGGTAATCTTCATCTTATAAATTGCTATAGATAAAAGTGTCACCTTTTCCACATTAAACTCGGGAGGTGACATTGTCACCACAGCACTATTTTTTTGGTTTGTTCTGTTCATGACCGTAGAGGTGGCAGAACTCCGTCCACAGGGTGAGATCACAAAGAGGGGCAACATACCAGAAATTCCTGGAGGATCGTCTGAGGTTTACCGGTGTGATCAGATTAGAAGAGGCGTGATCGGGCCGCCTGGTTTGGAATCAGTCCACTGTTAAATAAACACCACAAATCAAATCTAGGTATTATGTCTAGGAATGTCAACAAGTTAGTACAACTTTCCAAATAGGAGCATCATCAGGAGCGCAGCTTCCTCAAGGTGAACCAGTGAAGAACAGACACATTTTTAGAACTTACCTCAGTCCAATGAACATGACAGTCAACATCAGAGCAATGGTACATCCAAGTCATGGTCAAGGTCAAAGACCTTTGTTACGAACCGGACATTCTGACACTTCAGCCGTGTGTACTGTGTGATTTTAAGCCAATTGGGCAACATGTTTGACTAAGTTAAGCCACTCCTATCCGTCAGTGTACACAGGGTTATGACAAAAGATTATCACTTCACCACAGATCAGATAAAAATCAAACATGTTTCAAATCCTGCTGATTTACAGAGGATTTTTTTACATGTGAGAACATAGGTACAGAGGAGAAAACCAGTCAATAACAGAAAGAAGCATGGGCGAGTGTGTGTGGACAGATGGACAGAGATCCCATTGATAACTGGAAAGACTGGAGGATGTGCAGCGAAGGATTCTAGATAAGTGCATCCATCATCTGCTGAAGCTGGAGTTTTGTTTCTACAGGATCACAGACAACAACATTGATATGGGCAGTGGCCTAGTGGTTAAGGAAGCGGACTTGGGTCTGCAAGGTCCCCGGTTCGAATCAACTTACCACCAAGTTACCGCTGAGATACCCTGAGCATGGTATCGTCCCTATGCACTGCTCCCCCGGTGCTCATTAGCTGCCCACTGCTCACTTTGATGATGGGTTAAATACAGAGGCTAAATTCCGTTGTGCGCTGTGGTGTGAATCACAACGTCACAATGACAAAAAAGGAATTTAATCTTAATCTTAATATGGTTGATCAACTTTGGTCTTATGATGTTCCCAGTGTATGGCAGTGAAATACTGCTGGTTTTCTTGTTAGTCTGACTTGGATCATGTCAGTGGTGTAAAAGTGGTGGATTTTTGTTAAATTTACATTTCTACCAACAGTTCTTCTTCATTGTCTTCGTCTTCTTCCTTGTTATTAGATTCCTATACACACATCCAACCAGTTCTGACTACAGGGATCAGACTTGTCATGCAGTGTGAGCATACAAATCACACCTCACCATCAGATCGTACGGTGTAAGATGGATGCTGATATTGGAAAAAGTCGCAGTGTATGGCTGGCTTAAGGAAATACTTTAACCTGGAACACACGTTGGATCGCTGTTCTCTGCTGTTGCTTAAAACTTTGAGGAACAGCTTGTGGGACATTTACCTCCGTGATACACGGAAAGATGGAAGAACTTTAAACATTGACCAAGTGACAAAGCTTGGAAAAAATAACTCCGTTCATTCTGCAGGACAACCGACTGCAGATCGAACACATGATCTTACAGTCTGGATCAAAGTAGAAACACAAACGAACGCCCACAGAGAAACGCTAACTCACATATATGGGCTGCCCTCTAGCGGATGAACCAAAGAATAATCCAGCTCAAAGGACAAACCTGGCGTTCAGCTTTAATATATATCTTATATGGAAGGATTTTCTAGAAATATTACTTTTGGGGATAGGTGTAACAGAAACAACACAAAGAAAATGCTATAATAAAAGTTAAATATCAAAGAAAAGAAACATGGTGGTGTAAATGCCGTATTGACTTATAAAATGCCCATTTTGTCCGCAAAATGTCCCTGTTCATATCGAGACAGAAAATAAAATAATACATAAATAAATAATAAAAAAATACATAAATACCAGATCATTGATGAACACGTGTACAAACGTGTACAGGCCGGGCGCGATTAGTCAATCTTCCTGTAGAGGGCAACAATCCCAACGGACGTCTCTTGCTGGTCGTCAGTGTGGGTGACGTATTTCCGGATTTATGCTGACGCGTCCCTCTCCGTCTTTTCTCGGTCCACAGCGACGTGTCAGTCTTCTTGTATGCGGAGTTGAGCAGCAGAAGGCGGTCATCCCACAGTTATGGCTCCAAAAGGCAACAACAAGCAGCAGTCGGAGGAAGACTTGCTCCTTCAGGACTTCAGCAGAAACCTCTCCGCCAAGTCCACCGCTCTTTTCTACGGAAATGCCCTCATAGTGTCTGCCACCCCTATCTGTGAGTGCACTACTGGAGCTGCTTAGCCTAGCCTAGCCCGATCCATTTAAACCTCGTCAGCTCAGTTTAACGGTTTATTCGTGGACCGGCCTCTGTAAAACAACAGTAAACTCGAATCTCACCACGTTATGTAGGCTTTTCTGGGAAATATTACTGTGTGTTAATGGGATCCCTTTGTTGTGCTAACAGGCTAACATTTCTATACACTTCTTATCTAAACTGATGAGCTGTTGCTAAACCGACAGATCATGTCGATACTTTTCTTTACCTTCCTTTCCAGTTTATAAATGTCTGTGTTATTGCAGGGCTGTTTTGGAGGATCTGGCACATGGATCTGGTCCAATCCGCTGTCCTGTACGCTGTCATGACCCTGGTCAGCACCTACCTGGTGGCCTTCGCCTACAAGAACGTCAAGTTTGTTCTGAAACACAAGTGAGTGCAGCGCTAACAGAGTTGGTGTCAAATGCATTCAGCTAGTATTTGTCAATATTTAACATATTTCTATTGCATAGATTAAAAAAAAAAACAAAACTAAATCACTAAATAGCAAATATGCTCAGGGGGGCAGTGGTGGATGGAACATGGCACTTTTCAGTTCTCCCCAAAGGCTCAAAGCTGCCCACAGTTCACTTCAATGATGGGTTAAATACATCTCATTGTGTGTAGTGGTGTGTTTCACAATGTCAAAATGACGAGGAGTTTATTAGTTGATAAAGTTTGATTGTCAGTGTTATCACTGCTCACTGATCCTGCTGAAGCACAGAAAAAAAACATGATTTTTTTTTTTTTCTCTCTGTTTCTCAGAGTTGCCCAGAAGCGGGAGGACGCCGTTTCCAAGGAGGTGACCAGGAAGTTGTCTGAGGCAGACAACCGTAAGATGTCCCGCAAAGAGAAGGACGAGAGGTGAGCGGACAGCACCAGTTTTCCTGACCGTGAACAAACACATTGTGGAGCTTGACATACTGCCATTTTCTGGTGCAGGATCCTATGGAAGAAGAACGAGGTGGCTGACTACGAGGCTACCACTTTCTCCATCTTCTACAACAACACCCTCTTCCTGGTCCTCATCATCGTGGCCTCCTTCTTCCTGCTGAAGAACTTCAACCCAACTGTGTATCCTTTCAGCCTGAATCACTCATAACAAATGCTTTTTCTTCATATTTTGACTATGCTTTTTAACGATTCTCGAAAATAAGTTTAAATCCAGAATTCTTGATTCCTCTGTTTGCCTTAACTGACCTGCAGTAACTACATCCTCTCCATCAGTGCGTCTTCAGGACTTATTGCTCTGCTTTCCACTGGTTCCAAGTAATGGCAGCTGAAGAGATAACGACAGATGACAGGATAAAGAGGGGACCAGGATGAGTGGGGGGGTTGGTTTAAAACATTGGGATTTTTACAGCGTAGGGAATGGGGTTATGAAGAGGGAGTGAGCTTTCACATTTCAGCCTCATGAAATTCATGATCAAATGTCTTGAGGGTGTTTTCCTCAGGTCTCGTCCTCTGTGTTTTTGTAACAAATAAATAAAAATGACAAGGTATATTTATGCTCTGTCTGTTTTTTTTTAATATTAAACCTTTTGGAAATATATGCAAAATACAAATATTCACAGGGATGTAAAGTTGGAAACTATTCTTGTAATTAACATGAATTTACGGGACTGTTGACACCATAATGTAATATATAATGTGGTAAATATATTTGTTCAAAATGCTATATAAAAAGTTAAATGAAAATATATCCATATAATGGCTGTGTTGCTGCTTAGTTGTAGCTCCATTGACCATTGAAGATTCCAGCTTGTTATTGCTCCCTAAAATGTGATGCTGTTTCTTCTGACTCATGACAGAAAGATTTCTGGATCCATAAAAGAATTGATGTAGAACGTCCTCTCGTGTTCAAGACCGACGGACCATCGGGGTCCAGTCGGACCTTATAGTCCTGCAAATTATAAATTCTGACAAACCAACACCAACTGTATGATGCAGTATAACTGCAGTGAAAGAAACAGACTGGATTAATTCAGAGGTTTTATTAAAAAAACATTACGTCCAGAGATATGAGGGTTTAATGAACATATATTTAAGGCCGGCATTTTCCTGGAGGCTTGTGTACAGTAGATCTCTAATCTTTGCAGTCATAGAGGGAGGCAGAGATGGGGGGTTGAGAAGGTTGACATGGGGGTTCGAGGATATGGAACATGTGGCAGAGATCTGCAAAAACTTAATCTAATCAGAATCAACAAGAGTCCAGGTCAAACCTTCAGCCAAAGGGGCCTAGCAAACATCTGCTGATTCCTGCAATGGCTTGTTTTCCAGAATTGAATTCAGGGAACATTGCTTGCAAACTCCCAAAATGCATCACATGGAAAAAGGAACTCATATAAGGACAACATCCTGACTGCATTAAATAAAAGTGATCAACTCTGGATGCAAGAGGTTTATAAAACTCCAGGTTTGAAGTGAAATAATAGACCCAAACACTGCAACACGTGTCCTGTAGGGGGCGCTACAGTGGAAAATAAATACGGAAATTAACTCTATTTACAGCTTATTTATATTTCATGGTTACAGAAGAGTAACCATGAGTACAGTGTCCTAGAACGCAGCACAGGCTTTGTCAGAGAACCTTAACATTTATGTACAAGACAATTCTCAAAAATGTCAAAATAAATTTTATATTTATATTAACTACTCTACAATAAATACTTTTATCTATTTCGTCCCAAATGCTTGAACCACGTGCTGCACTGGGTCATGAAGCAGCAGGAAAAAAGACAAGAAGAAGGGTTAGGTTCAGATGAACAGTTACCCCTTTCCACTAAACATTCCTGTCAAACATACAGTACCAGGTGTGGCTAACAGGGGGCACTCGTTCCGCACATGCTGGTTAGTCATTCAGCCACTGAATATTCCACAATCCCCTGCTTCAGAGAGACTCACTGATGTTCTTTGCTCACCTGCATGGTTCTAAACTCAGGGTTTGCGGCCTTAAATATGAACTGAATACTGCTGTGAGTTTAATAAATGATGCAACTCTGTTAACAAGTGATTAAAGGTTTCTATTAGTTGGTTGGCTGCACAGGCCACTGTGTGGCCATGTCATGCAGTTCTCCCAGGTAACTCGTAGTTACCATGAGTTAACCAGGAGCTCATGCATTACTAAGTCAAGTTTTTGATTGAGGTTGGAGGGTCTCGGGGGAAAGTCAATAAATAATGCTGTTACAGAGGTACTGTCCAGCAACACACTGCAACGGGGGAAAATCCAGTGGAGGGTGGGGCTGACTGGACCTGAGATGAACCTGGGTCTGAGAAGGACAGAATCTGACCTGGCTCTGAGGAGGACAGGATGTCACCTGGGTCTGATGAAGACAGGTTGTCACCAGGGTCTAAGGAGGACAGAATGTGACTTGGGTTTGTGGAGGACAGGATGTGACTTGGGTTTGAGGAGGACAGGATGTCACCTGGGTCTGAGGAGGACAGGATGTGACCTCGGTCTGAGGAGAGCAGGATGTGATCTCAGTCTGATGAGGACAGAATGTGACCTGGGTTTTAGGAGGACAACATGTGAACTTAGTCTGATGGGGACAAGATGTGACCTGGCTCCTAGGAGGACAGGATCTGGCCTCAGTGGAATCTGGGTTTTATCCTGCAATGAGACCCAGAACATTGAACACTTGGTGGTGGTGGTGAAGAAGGATGGAGAACAACAACCTCCTCTAGGAGCGGTAGTCCTTCTTGTTGTATGGCCTGTTGCCCAGGATGTGGTCAATTTCATTCACTATGTGAGAATTCATCTTGGGAAGAACCTGAGAGACAGAGGAAATGACATCATGAGGAGCATGTCCCGTAAAACTCATTAGAATGAATTCGGTCACGTGTTCACACCTGAATTGCCCCGAGGTTCTCTGTCAGCTGCTCTGGGTTGGACGTTCCCAGTAGCACTGAGCTCACGCCTTCATTCCTGAGACACCAGGCTGAGGAGATAACGGCAGGTTCTCAAAATTACCACAAGATGGCGTAATGCTGCAACTCTTCGTCTCGCACTAATTCCATAGAATACATTCCGCTTTTTAAGACTTTGGTATTTACAAACGCCCGGACTTTCTCATTTACATACGCCCTGTTGACGTCACACTTCTTCTAGGTGTTTACCAACAATCATTTACTGTAAAAATCTCATCCAGTCACAGGGAGTTCCGTTGAGTGGGAGTTTTAGGAAACAAGTGTTTGTAACTAGGAAACTATTAACCAGCAATAAACGAAATAATTTCCTGCAAGACACGGTCACGTGACGTGTGCTGATTCGTACCCACGGCCAGCTGTGGCAGTGTGCAGCCCAACTTGTCAGCGATGTGGTTCAGCTCCTTCAGCTTGGCCTGCTGCTTCCTTCCATCATCACTGACGATCTTCTCCTTCAGCCACTGGTATGACTGGGGGGACATGGTGAAGTTGATGTTCTCAGCTACAGTGAATCAGTGAATTCTATCCTATTGTTTTTCTATTATTTTCATTTCCCTGTTCTTAAATCTCATCTTCTCCTCTGTAAAACCTTCGTACCTTCATGGACGCCCTGGACGACTCAGGAATACCGTTCTCATATTTCCCCGTGATGACGCCACAGGCCAGTGGTGACCATGTCATTGCGCCGACTCCTGTCACAGGGAAAAGCGTGCACAATTGATGGCTTGGAAAACATGGTGTACACTTTTACCGATATTGTCGTGACATTGTCAACACTCTTTCTAATACCAATATTGACTGATACCAATATATGCATGTGAATACTACCCATTTACTAAGATGCCCTATATATGTATATACTGTATATATATATATATATATAAACTTATATGATATTATCTGAATTTGCCGATATTGCCTAAACCCTTATAATCATAATGCAAACTAATAATATCATTTAGACAAAATTGCCAGGCTGGATTAATAAAGTAATATATGTAGAGTTATTATTTTATACAATCTTTACTAAGAGATGAAAGTGAATCAAGAAAACATTAGAATCCTGTGGCATTGTAAGGATTATTGTTTGTGTCTGTGTAGATTCTCAGTCATCCAGGTAATTCAATTCAAAAATTAGTCACTTCGAGAGCAACTGGACATAGTAGGTGAAGCCAAGAAGCCTCTTGGATGAAGTGGTGAAACATCTTCAAGGAACCTACTCTGTCCAGTTGCTTTTGAAGTAACAAATTTCTGGATTATTGTTTGTGAACTTACCGATCTTGTGATAGAGCTCTGGCAGCTGAACTTCAACTTTCTCTCTCTGGAAGAGATGATACTCGGCCTGCTCACAGACCGGTGGGATCAGGTTGAACTGTCTGGCCACAGAGTACGCCTCCTAGAGGGGAGACAGAGAGACTGCTAGTGGGACCAGGACAACTCATCAGGAGAAAGTCTGGAGGTCATGTGACATTATTTACATCACATGTAAACGCTGTCTTCAGAAGGGGCATTAGCTGGGGGGGTAACTACACTAGAGTTACACGAGTGTGAGGCTGGTGTTGGCTGAAACCACCAGCTGTCCTTCTGTTTCGCCCTCACGTTGGCCTGCAGCCTGTTCGTGAACATGTGTTTCTGCACCATTGCATGCCCCCCCATTCTCCCCTCACTTCCCACCTGCCCCTCCTATCCCCACCATTTATTATTCATGCCATCCAAATGACACATCCTTCGTTTGGCCTGGTTGTTGTGCACAGTAACGGCAGCATGTCCTGCTCAGCGATTTGATTGGTCGGTGAGTTAGTGATCTGGTGGCTGGTTGATCCAGGGAGGACCCAGAGTATCACAGCATATCACAATGTATCGTATCATGGCCAACAGGGTTGACAAACAAAAGGGAACAGTTTTACACCAATGCCGTTTTCACACTGGCACTTAATTCAGTATTCGCTGCGACGCAAAACCAGTTTCGCTCCCCGTTTGCGTTCACATTACAAACTAACGCACATTCGCTCCTCAACTAATGCGTATTAACTAATCCACCTCTAGTCGGGGGTTTCGATACCGAATTAACTAATACGGGTGTAAAGCTATAAAAAGTAAAACGGTTGTCGCTCCCTGTGTGAACACAACAACACCCGTATTGGTTTAACGAGCTCGTAAAATGCTACGGGAGCGGCTCATCTCCTTGTCAACCGCTAGATGTTGCTGCGTTGTTAGGAACAGGTTTACAAAACACTTCCTCATATTTTCTCTCCTTATCTTCTTCACTCGTTCTTTGTGTCTCCTTCTCATCGCTTTCATACGTCGCCTTGATCTTTCTTTAACCTGTTCCATTTATTCCTCAAAATTGCACGTGCGTTTGTTCACAGAATCCATGTTGAATAAAACTACATATTAACAAGATCTCGTTATATAACCACGTGATCAAATTGAAACTGGACCATGGTTAGACTAATGCGCATTTGCTCCCTTATTGTGTGTGAATGCAAAGCGGGTATCGAATGTGCAGCGAATACCAAATTAAAATGAATGTGAGTGCAAAGTGAATCGAATGCGGATTATTTAATACGGGATTGAATCCCGAATTACCTACTTCAGTATTTGATTCCGAAATTGAATGAGAAAACGGTGTAAGTTTCATTGACTAGCTGCTGTTTTTAAGTATGACTGTTAAGAAGTACTGCAGTGTGAAGTTCTGCAGTACTGTTGTACACATTCTACTAACAGCTCACCATGATTTCCATGGCCGTCCACCGAGATGTGCCCCAGTACATCGCCATTCCTTGGTTGATGACGTACGTCATGGCTCGGACAATCTCTGGTGAAATACAAACACATCACGTGATTGGCAAATCAAGACAGTTTTTTTTTAACAAACGTCAAATTTTAACATCAATCGTTGTCCCTAAATCTGGGGCCAGGTCGCACAGGTAACAGTCGGAGCAGGGATACCCAGACTTCCCTCTCCCTAGACTTATCATCCTGCTCATCTGGGAGAATTCTGAGGTGTTCCCAGGAATCTGAGCAACACTGTTGCTCCAGCATGTCCTGGGTATTCCTCTGGATCTCTTTCTTGGTGGCACAGGACCTCAGCAACTCCTGAGGCCCAGGGAACCTCAACTGACTCCTCTGGATGTGGAGGAGCAGTGGCTCTACTATGAGCTTCTCATAGTAGAGCCCACAGAGAAAGCTGATTTTGATCTTTCTGTCATGACCCAAAGTTCATGACCATAGATCAGGGTAGGAACAACTCCTTCTTCACCACAACTGAACGATCCTTAATTCTACTCGGATATTTACATGTCTTGAAATTGCTGGTTCTTTCCTCCTGACCAGATCATACTAGCATAATGTCTAATACAGTGCATCCTTTGAGCGTTGTCTAACATCTCCTGCTCTTCCTTTTGACCATTCTCTCCTTCTCTTCCCTCTTCTTTGTGGCTTTATATTTCTCGGATATTATCATTCTCCAACTATTGATTGCACTTGGACATTTTTCTATCTCATAGTGAGTCCTGAAACAGAAGACCATGGTGGAGTTCACTTATCAGGAAATTAAAAACAACTTTCTACCTGTGTGTGCTCCTTGACTTCATTCTTGGTAAAAATGTACATTTGAACAGTCTGCAGTAAAACACTGTTGACTCAGTACTTTTACCAGTTTGACTTATTAAATTACAGGATTAGAATTGTGTGGAATGAATGTGACTTTCAGCAACCACCATTTTTTCCTGTGAATAAATCAATTATAATGCTATGAAAAATGAAATACGTTTAATTCAGAGCATCGACCTTCCCTGGAGCTCTGTGCCCTGAACTGACGGCACCCCTACCCCCACCCCACACACACACACTTTAACTGGACCATTCAATCAAATTCTATATGTTATATATGTCATATTGACACAGTTACCACCCAACAATGCTGAGAGCAGGAAGCAGCAGCACACTAGTGTTAAACCTTCAACAGACTAATGAGAAGTCATGAAGGTCACATTGATTGTGCATTCAGTTCATCTAGAATCCAATCATTCACTCATTGTTCTCCTCAACAACTGTTCCTACGTTCATGACTCTTGCACTGTAGAGTTTATCAATTGGTGGCCCATGGGCCTCGTCTTGCCCACTGTTCCAAAAAAACATTGTCTCTGATTTACCGTCCTGACACATCACTATCACCACTAACCACTGTCTTGATTAACCACTGACTACCGTCCTGACTAACCACTGTTCTCAAAATCCATTGTGTTTGACTAAACATTGACTCATCCTGACTAACAGCCATCACCACTAACCACATTCCTGAATAACCACTGTTCTGACTAAATACCATCCTGACCAACCACAGTTCTCACTAACCACAGTCCAGACTAACTGACACCCTGATTAACCACCATCACCACTAACCACCGTCCTGACTAACGGACAGTCCTGACTAACCACTGCTCTGACTTAGCACTGTCCTAGATAACCATTATATCTAACTAACCACTGCTCTGACTAACCATTATCTCTGACTAACCACCACCCTGTCAGCGGACAAAAACAGCAGTGAGTCAGGAGGGTAATTGTTAGTATCCCTGCTGTAGTCGACACCGTCTCCCCTCCCGCCCTCCTGCCATGCACCCTACCCGCTGGGACATAGAGGCGTCACACTGCGCCATCATCTAAATGCTACTTGTCTCAACTCCCAGCCATTAAAACGAGATGTGGGAGAGGAGGAAGAGGAGGAGGAGGAGGAAGAGGAGGAAGGGAAACAACAATAAGAAAGCAGCTTAGAGTCAGTAATCAGAGAGGATTAGGGGAGAAATGTCAAGGTTTAAAATAAAGGACTTTAATCAGGTGTGTCTAATACAAACCTGAATGTCACCAGGGTTAATGGAAGGATTTTAACACCAAGAACAAAAATCCCAAGCACATCCGAATATCCAAGAACACACAGAGGAGGGTTGGTTTTTACTGTATTTGTTCAGTTAATGTCAACCCTATTTACAAATAATATGAATTTCTCGTTGATTATCACATAATCTAAGACTATTTTATTTTATATACCATTCTCAAGTTAGCTTTGTGAACTCTTTACACAAAAAAATATTTTAAAGTGGCTTTATAGTGAAGGTCATAAGAAATAAAAGTGTTTCTGAAGGTTTTATTGAATCAATGGTGGTTACAATTATTGACCAGCTGATTGACGAGACCAGGACCCAGTTTCTGAATTTGCCTGGAGGGGAATTGACTGTGATGTTGATCTTGAGGCAGATTAGTCCTTGATCAAATGTGTGAAAGTCAGAGTGATGGAGGAAGGAGAAGAACGATGGAGTCTCATCAACATCTGGTGTCTTCATTGAACGGCCGTAGGGATTACCATGAAATACTGTTAGCCCACAGCTAATTGACTTGACCATTCATTTCCAATGAAGGAGGCTGAGAACACTGTTAATACACACATCAATAAGCACTTAGCATGCAGTGCTCACAGTTGTGTACAGAGTGAGTCTGTGTGTCAGTGTTTCACAGACACTGCTCATCCTGTTACTGACCAATAGGCAGAAGACAGGGGGCAGAGCTGGAGGTGGAGGAGTTAAAGATGCTGACGTTCTCTTTAGGAGAGACAAGGATGGACAGGATCAGGAATGAGGTGATTAGAGGGACAACACGGACAGGTCGGTTTGGAGAACAAGCTAGAGAAGCCAGATTGAGATGGTTTGGACATGTTCAGAGGAGGGACCGTGGATACAAAGGTAGAAGAATGATCCTAGAGATGGAGCTACCAGCAAAGAGACATAGAGAAAGGCCAAAGAGGAGATTGATGAATTCCAGGAGGGAAGACATGGAGGTAGTTGGAGTCAGAGTAGAAGATGGAGAGAACAGGGGAGATAGAAAAAGGTGATTCATTGACACGCTGCCTTTGACTGTTACAGTCAGGAAACGTCAACGGTTGAAAAAGAGTTGCTCTGACTCACCCTCCATAGGGGTGTTACTGTCTGGCCGGTTGGCGAACACCACGTCCACATACTCCAGCTGCATCCTCTGTAGAGAACCTTTCAGACCTGAGGGACAAGAGAGCAAGAAGAGGAGTTGATGGAGAAGAAATGGAGCTGAGGCCACGAGACATCATACTCTGTGGTCTTTGTGTGTGTTGACCTTCGATAATGTGTTTCCTGGAAAGTCCTCTCTCCGTCTCAGCTCTGAAGAGATAGAAGAAAGAAACAATCAAAATCTGCAGGAAGGAAATCCATCTGATCAGAGCAGCCTCGCGTTTCCTGGCATGACAATCCCTTCCACTGTTAAGTGTGTCGTCATCAACCAAAATGATTGATTGTTCAGACTTCCACTGCAGTGCAGAGGTGTTTCAGACTGGGCTTACAGTGGTCTCGGGGCTGTGGGGGTCCTGGCCTTTAAACACGACAGTCTGTCTGTTACAATTATGTCATTTTAAAGGTCAGGGGGTCACACAGGGCTCATTAGGATGGTTAATCTTGCGAGTTCTGAGTGCACCACCATGACTGATGGGAGAAAGACATGGGAGGAGATTGACACAGACAACCCATTGATGACAGTGAGTTGATGTGAGGAAAAACATTCAGAGTCACTGGAAAAACAATTATGGTGAGGGTGATGTATGTAGAGTAACTCAGTGTTTGTCACTTGAACCACTGATGTGTGATCAAATCTGTTGGCTTCAATTATCATTGAAATGATCAATTTTAGTTTCCTATCTGTTTTTACTCCAATAACAAAAATCCTATAAAAAATTTGGCAAATTTTTTCATCAATATCCAAAGTTAGGCTAATATCAGTCCAAACAATATTATCGGACATCCCTATTAGTGAGTCCAACCCATTACTACAGCAGAACAATACAGCCTTGATGAAAAACGCCATGGCCGTGGTCTGAACTCTGCCTCAAGGTTAAAAAGGTAAAGATGCCCTGCTGTAAATATAAGTGTTTAATAAAATGACGCTCTGATTTACCTTCCTCCCCAGAACAGTTTGGTTGTGATGACCAGACTGGAGCGTCTGTGGGAAACAGAGAAAGAGAATCAGAGAATCAGTCATCCAGATGTCTCTGTGGTCGGCTGTCTCTGCCTTAATTCTTCATAATTATAGCATTCTCTACGAAAAAAAGGTTGAAAGGTTCTGCTGACAGGAGGCTTGGGCTTCATCAGGACCAATAAACTGCGGTGTTAAAACACTCAGAGTCCAGTCACAGGTGCTGGCGTTTAATCACAGCTGATGAAGAACCTCCATCCCTCAGGGCTGGGTCAGTACTATGGCTCAGTACTTTCTTGTCTCTTTATTTAATCCAAAAATAGTTACTTCAAGGGCAACTGGACATAGAAGGTTTTCCGACATCTCACCCCTTCATCCAAGTAGATTCTTCTGGTCTTACTGACTACAGCAGAGTTCAGTCATTTCTGTTCATTTTTCCTTCCTCTCTCTGACCCAGATGTCTTTGATTTTACTGATGTGGCATCAAACTACCGAACCTAGGAGTCTGCTACTGATCTGGTTTTAATCAGGTACTGATGTGATAGTAGTCATTTACTGATCTGATACTGATGTGCTACTGATTTAGTACTGATCTGACAATGAACTGATTGTAGGGCTGATCAGGCCCAGGTTTTCTGGACTCTGAAGAACCTGATGATTAAAATCACTGTCTTTTATCAATTGTTGATTATCTGATTCATATATATTCATATTCTTTTCACTGATGAACGCAGTGTTGGCGCCGTCTTACCTCCAACATTTCTTCTTGATAATGTTCCCCAGGATGACTTCAGCCCTGGAAGAACACATGGAGACAGAACTGTTAGGACGTGTTGACAGAACACTCCAGAACCAATGTTTCACAGACTTCAAGTCTGGATCCAACTTCTTTTGTTGTTGTAATATTAAATCCTCAAGTCAGTGTCAAATCACACACATAAGCAGCAGGGTTGCCCTCTAGTGGTCAACATCTACTTATGGTTCCAGTTCAGTATTTCTACCTAAACAGAAACCTAGAGTGTCAGCTACATGTAGGAGTACAATATGAAGTCATGAAGTCAGTGTCACATGACCCCCACCTGCCCCCTGCGTAGACCTCGGCGGTGTCGAACAGGTTGACTCCACTCTCATATGCGATGGTCATCAGCTGCTCTGCAACCTGGGGTAAAAAACAAACAAACAAACAAAGAACAATTATCGACACTAGAGGGCAGACTCATTAAATAATACCCAATTAATAACAAGAGTGGAAATCTATACAAATACAGGAGCGTATCACTGGAGCTGCTCAGTGTTGTTATGATGTCACGTCACTCAGGCGTTCACTGACAGACGCTAGCTGACCCTGAGACCATCAATCATCTTGTCCAGAATTCAATTTTCCTGTGATGACATTTATAACCCGGGAGGTTAAAGAAAATGCACGATTTTTTTCCAGTTTCAGAGAACGCTGCACTCTATGCTTCCATTGACATGTGAATGTGGAATTCCACTGATCCACTATGTGTTTTTTTTTATTTTAATATAAACGGAGGGGGGGGGGTTGGGTTCTGCCTTTTCCAACACACCCTGAACCAATCAGGTTGATTCTTCATTACAATAGTATAGATTAGTAATGTTGAGGTTGGATTGTTATTGATATACTAATAAAAAGAAGGTTTTAAAACTGTGGCTCAGAAAAAACACAGTTTTAGACTAAAACTATGGCCTAGAGCAGGCATGGGCAAGCTAGGGCCCGGGGGCCAGATGTGGCCCGCTCAGCTTTGTTATGCGGCCCGTCTGATGAATGTATTGTGCTGTGATTTCTTTCTGCTTGCAAAAACACTAAAAGTATTTTAT